>JAASFQ010000117.1:0-43851 GCA_023333845.1 Globisporangium polare | reverse complement strand
TGGCTGCATCTCTACCTCTCTATATATATATACATACCGCCTTTCCGAGCCGCTGGCCATGAACCAGGCACTTGATGCTCGTGCTCAGCATGTTGTTCATGGCCGTCGACCCCTCGAGCGTACAAAGAAGACAATCCGACATGGAGCCTCAATCATGAAAATCTATCTATCGTGTGGTTATATAGGACGAGCTTGCCGTCTCTCCACAACACAGTGTTTAACTGGTGCGTGTCATACTAACCAACAATGGTGCACTTCATGCACCTCGCTTACTGCTCGCCCTTCTTCTTTCCCGGCCCGCTTGCTGGCTTCTTCTTGCTGCCTCCTTCTGGGAACTTGCTCTTCTTCTTCTTCTGCTGCTGCTGCTGCTCTGCTGGAGCCTTGGCGCTTTCATCGTCGCCCTCAGCCCCTCCCTTCTTGGTCTTGAGCTGGCGGATGCGGTTGGACTTCTGCAAGTCGTAGCCCGAGACCGTGTTGATGCGGTGGCGCTGCGGCGGCGCCTTGAGCAGCTCCTTGCGCGCGCGGTCGCTCGTCTTGCGCAGCGAGAGCATCCACTCGGGCACGTCGCAGCCCGAGAGCTTCATCACGTTCGCGATCGAGCGCAGGTACATCATGTCGTCCTCGGTGAAGAACGTGACCGCGAGTCCCTGGCGCCCGCCACGGCCCGTGCGACCGATGCGGTGGATGTAGCTCACGGCGCTCTGCGGGAAGTCGTAGTTGATCACCATGTTAACGGCCTTGAAGTCCATGCCGCGACTCATGAGGTCCGTGCAGATGAGGACCCAGACGGCCCCCGTGCGGAACTGGCGGATCACGTCGTCGCGCTGCTCTTTTGTGCGGTCGGCATGCACGGCGCCCACGTTAATACCATCGTAGAGCAGCTCCTGGTACAATTCGTTCGCGCGCTCCTTGTTCTGCACAAAGAGCAGCGCTGGCACGCGCAGCCCCTCGGTGATGAGCTGCTTCATGGCCACGAGCTTGCCCTCCTCCTTGCCGACGAACACGAGCTTCTGCTCGATCGTCGTGGCGCCCGAGTTCTTGACGCCGATGGAAACCTTGATCGGGTCGCGCAGCACGGACTGCGCCATCTCCTCGACGCCCTGGAGCATCGTGGCGCTGAACATCGCGCGCTGGATCTTGGGATTCGTACACGCCGCGAAGACCTCGTCGATCTGCTCGACGAAGCCCATGTCAAAGAGCCGGTCGGCCTCGTCCAGACACACCATCTCGACTGTCGAGAGGTCGAGCTTCGTCTCCTGGATCAGGTACACGAGTCGCAGTGGCGTCGCGATCACGATGTCGTGGTTCACCGTGCAGTTGCTCCTGAAAACACATTCGTAAATAAGAACACGCACAGTTCCTTATGTAAGTACAGGCACCAACATCGATGGCCACTGTTGGTGAGCAAAAGAAAGTACGCACTTGATTTGCGCGGCGATGGTGGCGGCCGTGGCCTTGGAGAGCAGCACGATGTGGAACTTGCGGCCCTTGCTCAGGCGTGTGAACTCGGCATGGATCTGCACTGAGAGCTCGCGCGTGGGCGAGAGCACGATCGCGCGGATGCCGCGCTCCTGTGCTGGCGCGCTCAGGTTCGCGAGCATCGGGATCGCAAACGCCGCAGTCTTACCGGAGCCCGTGGGCGCCGTCGCCAGCACGTCGCGGCCGAGGAGCATGCTCGGGATCGCCTGCATCTGGATCGGCGTCGGCTCCTTGTACTCGGACGCCTCGATGTTCCTGAGCAGCACGTCCTTCATCTTCTCCTGGCGCGCGTTCAGGCGCATGAGCGAGAACTCGGCGATCGGCGCGGGCACGGCGGTGCCATCGACGCGGATGTTCATCTGTTTGCGGAACAGCGTGATCTCCTCCTTCTCCTTGGTGGCCGTGGCTTCCTGTCTCGCGGCCTTCTTACTTCTCTTGCTCTTCTTCGACTTGCCGTCGGCTTGTTCGTCGTCGTCGTCATCTTCATTGTCATTCTTAAAGAGCGTCATGTCTTCCTCCTCGTCCTCCTCATCTTCATCCTCGTCGTCGCTCTCGTCGTCGCTGTCTTCGGCTCCTCTGGATGAGGCTTCGCTGCCGATCGAGGCCGCGCGCGCTCGGCGCTGCTGCTTCTTCAGCTTGCGCTTCTGCGCCTTGTCCATCTTTGGCGGTGCGAGCAGCATCGACGCCTGCTTGCGCTCGTCCTCCTCGAGCTTCTGCTCCTCGATGGCACCTTCGCTGAGCTTGCGCTTGCGGCTCTGCTTGCTGCCGCTCTTCTTCTTGCCGCTCGCGGCGTCCTCGTTGCCCGCCCACTTGGGCACCATGTCGACGCTCATCTTGCGCACGCGCTGCTTGGGCTTCTTCTCCACGGGTTTCTTCGCACTGGCGGCAACTGCGGCGTCAAAGCCGAAGAAGTCCAGCTCGCTCGCATTTGCATTCGCCGCGCGCTTCTTGCTCGAGTCTGCGTAACAAAGTACGCCACACAGTCCACATTGTCAGTTCAACTATAGCCCTTCCTCCATCCAAGAGCTACGACGCGCTACGAGCAGCGCGGCAACAAGAGAGAGAGAGAGAGAGAGGCGTGGACTGAGTAAACGCACCGTCCTGCTTCTTGAAGAGCCCGATCTCCTGCTGGAAGCGCTTCTTGTCGAACTTGGCGCCCTGCGTGAGCGCGCCGAAGAAGCTGCTCGCCATCGCTCGCCCTCTCACTCAATCGCTTCAATTGCGTCTGTCTGTGGCTTTTGGACGAGAGCGAGCGGACCAGTCAAGCAAACAGTCAGCAAAAGGACAGCTACCATGATCAGCCTCAATACTAGACTCGAGACTCGAGTTTTTACTTGGGAATTACAGAAATAGACAAACAAATGCACACACACAAGAAAAATGGCTTCTCGGGACTGGAAGTTGCTCGGCTTGGATGAAAGATGAAGCAACTGACCAGCCTCAGTCGTCTATCTTACGCGAAGAACGTATGCGTTGGCAGCACAGGTGCCGGCTTGACGACCGCTTCGTCCTGCTGCTCTAAATGGGCTGCGCCCGTCTGTTCTTCGCCATTTCCTTCACCTTCAGCGGCAGCATGCTCCAAGGACGACTGCGCGTCGGACCAGTGACCGTTCTCGCCAAGCTTCACGGTGATCTTTGTGCAAAAGTCGTCTATCGAGCGAGAGTCGACAAAGTCGTACTTGAGAGACTTGATCCCGTTCTTCTTCCACGTGCGCGCGTGCTCTTTCAGAAGTTCACGCTTCACCTACAATTTCAACAAGAATACGGATCCCAACCGTGGCATTGTGAGCAAACTGAAATCGGATTCTGCACACGCATCCCAACAGAGGCTTATTTCCAAATACTGGGCGTCCTTACCGTGCATTTCCACTTGGTGCTGCGCAGCGTGTCGAGTTTCTCCATCAGGCCCATGTCTTCCAAGTCGGTGATCGTGCCACTGCAAGTCACAAAAATCATCAGATGAGTGGCCAGCGTCATCGTTTCTCAGGCAAAGGTTTCATTTTCGCACCTGAGTGGCGACTGGATCGTGAGTTTCTTCTTCACCACGCGGCAGTAGAGCTCGTCGTCTTCGCCTCCCCAGCTGTTTCAACAGCAATTGACAAGCAAACGCAAAGTTATCAATACTCACAGCTCAAGAGCTCAAAGGCACCATCGCGTCTTGCAATAATACGTACCCCCAGAAGTTGTTCGGGAAGCCGTTGATCTTGATGAAATCTTTTCGGGTGAACGCCACGATGCCGCCAAAGTACTTGGGGTTGCCGTTGTACCTGCGCAGTCAGCAAGCGGGTGTCAGCAATTGGATATTTGTGCAAAGCCTACGAGGGTAGCTCAACCACGTCTCACCGATCCCAGACACGTGCGATGTGGAATGGTCCGAGCGCTGGTTTCTGAGCGTAGTATTGGCCCAAAGCGTCCTAACAGCCAATGTACACAATCGATTAGAGTCTCGAATCAATGAAAACCCAGAAGTGTCATCGCGCGTACTTCGGGCAGCAGGTCGACGTCGTGGAAGATGAAGACATCGTAGTCGTTGCGCGCGATGTCGAAGCCGGCGTTCAGCAGCTTGCCGCGGTTGAACTTGCGTCCGTCGGCCGACTGCTCGATAATAAATATGTGGAACGAGCTAAAAGCGCATTGCACATAATGCAAAGCCAAGGTCGGCATACGAGTCATTGAATACAAACGCCGTTGTTCACAAGCGCTCTGTGTACGCACCACAATTCGCTCTGCTTGCTCAGTAGCGCTGTCATGTGCGGCACGAACTGCTCGAGGTGCGCCTGGCGCTTCTGCGCCGCGTGGTTGTCTCGAAACGGCACAATAACAGCGACTCGGAGTCGCTCCTGCTGCGGCTCGGGCAGCTCCGCGTCACCGGTTGTTGTCGTCAGGCAGGCAACATCGTCGGGATGCACAGCCGCAGCGTCGTCATCCATTGCAGTCGGCTTCTCGATCTCTACAAGTAAGCAGACAATTGCAAATCCACAAGTGAGCGCACACATGAGCACGAAGCAACCGCGGGGCCGCTGAGCACAGCGAGACAGCGCCCAGCAGACCTGGTGCAGAGCCTGCAGCGACTTCTTCGCCATCACGTTGTTCTTGATGGTCTTGGACACCACGCCGCTTCGCTTCGTGAAGCTCGTCGCCTCCTGCACTGTGCGCTGTGTCGCGCTTGCGCTTCTTCTGGAGAGTCGCCACGTGCGGAGCGTCGTCACTGCAGCGCGCACGGGCCGCCGCCTCATCGTGTTCACCTGCCGCTTGCTGTGCCGCCATTTCAGCAGCTCAACTAATTTGCCGAGTTTGACTTTTCGACCAGCGGTCAAAAAAACACGAAATGGAGCTCCCGCCAAAAGTGAGTGGCGCATGTTCGCGAACCAAGCAGCTCGAGTTGCCATGGACGCGCGAGCAGCAACCGCGCGCACTTGGGGGAGAGTGCTGTCCATCGCCCACAAGTGCATGCGGCCTGTTGCTGCTGCTGCTGCTGGATGGCCGTTCAGCAGTCGCACACATGGGGGTGGGTGGGAAAAAACTGGTTGAGATGTCGAGCTCCAGTGGAGCCGACAGAGCTTAAACCATGGAGGTTTGGATACGCACGAAGGCGCAATCCCGTCCTTGTCGAGGGAGATGCTAACCGTCTCTCGGCTCAACGAACACGAATTCAAGATCAGAAAAACACACTATTACTGCACACGCAGCTGGCCTCCGCTTCCAAAACACTCGAGAGCACCCAAAACGCCACTCTCTCACTGAACCAGCTGGTCACTTTCCTCCTACCTTTATCCTAACGTGTCCTGTGTCAAATAATGGTGGCGCTAGATATCCACATCACAGTGCCGGTATCAGATCGTACAGGCTCTTGAACGACACATGGCTCCACCTGTGTGTGGATCATCGCGTCTCTCACTCGTACCGCTGGGCGAAATCGGCCGTGGACATGGCCAAGATGACTGAAAACTCGTCTCCCGCAACGCCGTGTCTCTTGAGCTTCTTCCCGATGCGCTTCGCGAGCCCGTCGCCTCGCTAAAGTGAAGATACCCAGGTCAGTCACATCCACCACCACCAGAACCATTAGCCCAAGAGCTCAACAAGTCGAAGCATCTGGTGCAACAAGCCATTTACCTGAGCCATTTGGTGCAGCACATCCACGACTCGCTGGTGGACCTCGCGCTGTGGGTCCGCGAGCAGCGCAACCAGGTTGTCCACCATGTCGAGACACTGCACGACCTCGCTAGCCGCCTCGGGCTCTTCCGTCACCAACTCGACGAGCGCGTCCAGCGCACAGAGTCTGTCGTCTTCGTCGAGCCCTACGACACTCTTGTGAAGCGCCGGGATGGCCTTCACGCCCAGCACGTCGATCAAAAGGCGCTTGTCGGGAAGTAGCCGCTGAGCAAAGTGCAGCGCGCCCAGCGGCGACTCGCACGCCGAGTTGACTGCGATGCTCGCGTTCTTGCGCACGGCCGCGCTCTTGTGCTTGAGACACGCGACGAGCGGCTCGACGCCAAACTCGATCACGCGCGGCTTGGCGTCCTCGTCCGTGGACAGCCCCATGATCGCGCCAATGAGCGCTCTCGTGAGCTCCACCTCGGCTTGTTCGCTCTCGCATTTGATCGACTGCGAGAGCAGCACCTTGGAGAGCACCTTGAGGCAAATCTCGACGGCCTCCAGGTGGATCGCCTCGCGCTTACCCTGGTCGTGGGTCGCGGCGTTGCTGATCACGAGCACAGCGTGGTGGATCGTGCTTGACGGGTACAAGATCGACTTCTTGAGGATCTCGAGCACTGGCGCGACGATCGGGAAATGCATGCACACGCTCGCCCCTTTGAAGACGCGCGTGAGATTAGCTAGGATCTCCACCACGAGGCTCAGTATAGGCGGCGCGACTTTTTTGACCGGCTGGCTCGTGACCATGAGCGCGATCTTCTCCACGACGTCGTCACGCTTGGCTATAAGCAGCACACCCTCGTTCGAGGTCGACAGGTTTCGGAAAATGGTGCACGCCGCCACGACCACGGGCTCCTCAGCGTCGGCCAGCAGGTTCGTCGCGGCTCGGAGCAGCGCCTCGTTGCTCAGCTCGTCGGGCTTGTCCTGAATAAGAAGTGAGGTTCAGTATCCTACGTGCAGGTACAGATCCGAATATAAGAGAGTCCATCGAGAGGCTTCCTCACGTTCTCGTAGAGCACGAGCGAGGAGATCACGAGCGCCGCGTTTCTGCGAACATCGGCGGAGCGCGACTCTGTCGAGTCCGCACAAGAGAAGAGTACCTCGTGGGTGCCTGCAGTGTACTTGGTTTCCTATAGAGCCACACAAAGAGAGAGAGAGAGAGCGTGTGTGTGTGTGTGTGTGTGACAGTACATACAAAAAGCCGAAGGCTTCCATTAGGCAATAACAGTCAATCGAACCTGGTTGCTCAGCAGCTCGTAGAGCTCGAGCAGCGCCTTGGCGCGGCCTTCGTCGTTGAGGTCGTCCATGAGCAGCAGCTCGGCGTATTTCGGCACGGACCGCGACCCGAAGGCCCTCGTCACCTGCGTTTACAAGTTGAGCGTGAGAGTTGGCTTCAGACTTGCACTGAAGCCAGCGAGAGGAACGAGTGAGCTTTCACGGACATCTTTCGGGGTGTACGAGTCCTTGAACGGCAGGTCCTGGTACGGGTGGCGCTCATTGAGGTGGTCGCTGCACATTGATGCAAGCGAACGTCAGCCAACTGAACGAACCTCACACACTTCATGCCGCCATGCAGTAAAAAGCTTGGGCTACCTGACGCTGTGCATGGTGAGGAAGTGGAAATGGAGCTCGCGGAGCAGAACGACCCCAACGCGATCGCTCTCTCTCTCGCCTATAATTGGAAGCCGCTCAAGTCCACCATCAGCTCCTCCAATGCAAAACGGATTCAAGACCAACAACACGAAGCGCATGAGAATGACTGAAGAAAAGGAAATTGGTTCTATTGGAAACTGACAGCAGCAGCAGCAATGGCGGTCGGTTCCCTCCCACTCAGGACAGGACGCTCTCTACTTGGTGATCTCTCGCTACCAATCGGCTCCTCGTAAAGACGAACTGTGCGCGCGTGTGCATGTGGAGCTGCCGACTGGACTGCCTGGGACTTGGTCTCTCTCTCTCTCTCTCTCTCTCGAACTGCGTCTGCGCGGTGCTTGCTCTCATTGACCTCCCGGAGGAGGCGGTAGACGTCTATCAGTCACGGAGCCACCAACATTTCTGCGGGTGGCGGTTTGTTCAGTCCGCCCGACGCAATGTTTCTAATCATCGAGAAGCCGCAGTCGCAGTCGATGAGAGAGAGTCGAGTCCAGTGTCGACCAACCAGACAGCAAACAGTCGACATCACTTGACACGCACGCGCACGCTCGCTTCTTGAGGGCCACTTCGTCCGACTTGCGGAGCTACTCGCTACTCGTGATGGGGAATGGTGGTGGGGAGGGAACCTATAGGAGAACACCAGAAGGCACGTAAGTCAAGATCGGGGGTTAGAGTCAAACGATGTCATTCCAACTGGCATAAATTAGAACACACGGTGTGCGCGAGCACACTCGAGCTTGGGCGTCCTGGATTCGGACCGAGGACTGGGATCGATCTTCTTCTCTTCTCGTGTGGCTGTCCACATGCAAGAGACTCCCGGACGCTCTCTCGCGAGAGACGAACGAGCGAGAGCCCAGCACACATGCACAAGCGCACATATAAAGAAAGATGCATCTATGAATATGGCTCCCGGGGAATGCGAAGGGGCCAAGCGAGCAAACCATTGGTCAGAGACCCGTTTACTTCTTGTCCTTCTTTGGGGCGCGGTAGGTGCCAACAACCACGGCGTGGTCACGTTCGTAAGGCTCCAAGGTGAGTTGTTCCGCCGGCTTGAACTGTTCCTGCTGCAACTTCTTCACTTCACGGGCGAAGACCGCCTCAGCTGGTGCAGTGGAATCGATACAACTCGCCTTGATGGAAATCACGAAGTGCCCGCCGTTTTTCAAGAAGTAGCTCGAGTTCAATGCAACGATACGCGCTTGGTCTGGCTGCGCGACATCCGCGAACACGACGTCGACCATCGGGACGAGCATGCGGTACTTGAGCGGGTGGCGCGCGTCTTCGATGATCGGGATGATGTTGGTGCGCGACTTGGCGACGTTGATCAGGTCACGGCCGGAGCGGTGAGAGAACTCGACGGCGTACACGGCGCCAGAAGGGCCGACGATGTCGGACACGTGCGACACCGTCGTGCCGGACGCACCACCGAGGTACAGCACCTTGGCGCCGGGGACGATCCAGATGTTGTCGACACCGCCGAGGATCGCGGCGGCGAGCTTGGAGCGGAAAGGGTTCCACACGCGGTACTCGACCTTCTCGGTGCCTTCGCCCGAGGCGGACGGGACGTCGACAGAGATGCGCTTCTCGCCGTACACAGCCTTGCCTGGAGTCGAGTTGAGCGTCACCAGAGCGTCTTCCTTGCCGCGGGCGATGAACACACCGGCGTGACGGTGAGGCTCCACGAGGACCTTGGCGCCGCCGGACATGCCACCACGGCCACCGCCGCGCCCGCCTGGAGCACCACGGCCGCCGCCGCGACCACCGCCACGGCCGCCGAAGCCACCGCGACCGCCACGGCCACCGTCCGAGCCACCGCGGCCGCCGAAGCCACCACGCCCACCTGGGGCGCCACGCCCGCCGCCGCGACCACCGCCGCGACCGCCACGGTCACCGCCACGGCCACCACGGAATCCACCACGTCCAGACATCTTGAAGGGTTCTTGGGGAGGAGCTGGAGCTTCACTTGGGTTGTTGCTGCTGCGCGACAACTTGGAATGCTCACCCCAAACAAACCGAAGCGCGACCGATCAAAATCGCCCGAGCCAACACAGTTGGTTGGTTGGCTGGGACGAGCTCTTTTGGAAAACGGATCGAGCGCTTGTTTTTTTGTGTTTTTTTGTGTTTTTCCTTCCTCTCTATTTCCACATATCATTGGTTCAAATGAATCAAGCTGCAAAGTCCGTTTCCACCCGTATGTTCGCACGAAGCCAGCAAAGTACGTATGCCACCACCATGCGTGGCAGGCAACGTGGCTGCGACGAAGAAGCGTGAGGCGGAAACGACAGTACTACGGCATGCTTGGAGTGCGAGTAGTGGGGTCCTCTCACTCTCGGATCTACTATGACTAGCTTGTCATGTTGCGAGCCAAGAAGCTGAGACCAAAGTCAAGCAGCTAGGCTTCGATCGAAGCTTCCCCCCCTTTCGACTCGAGAGATTGTAAGACTGTTGACTGGAATTACGAAGCACGCGTGCTCTCTATCTATGGTACTTGCGTGCTACAGTACTGCACTAATGATTTCCATTAGAACGACATGTTCTTGTGGTCGTTCACGTCTTCCTGGTTGTACACGAGGCTCCCGCGCAAGCCCAAAAGCGCCGTGATGACCTTGAACTTGGCGCGGATGTGCTGCAGCTTGTTCAGCATGTCGTCGTCCACGATGTTCTGTAATTGCAGTGTCAACACCAAGCAATTAAGAGCACCATTGTTGCTAGTCAAAGCGTAGACTTGCAACACAGCTGGTCGTTTTAAAAGGCAATGCGCACCTTGAGCTCAAATGCGTCTAGCAGCGCTCCAAACGAGATGATCGACTTACTCGCGCGGTCACTACGCACAACACGAGATGAGGCCACTGGTGAGTAATTCCCACAAGCATGCCATTGAGAGAGCGAGCCTCGAGTCGCCACCACCGAGAAAAGCACGTACTTGATCTTCTGGCGCTGAGCCTCGTTCTGCAGCATCTGGTTCCACACGTAGAAGCAGCCCTGGTAGAAGCCCACCTCGCTGCCGATCTCTGCGCCTTTCATGATTCTGTAGTTGTACATACACAGCAAGCGTCCACGTCAGTTGGTCATTGTTGGTGCCGTTCACCACATAAGCTAGCACACAAGCTCTGCCTGGCAGTCGGCGCGCTCTCCACGCATGCACCCATAACGCACCCGAGCTCGCGCCCTTCCTCCACGCCCAGCTCGCGGCCTTTCTCCATGCCGAGCTCCTCGCCCTCGATCAGCAGCTGCTCCTCCCAGTTGGAGATCTCGTCGAACGCGTCGCTGATGTCCATTGCTGCTGCCGGCTCGGCTTGACTTGCCAAAATGGCTTTTTGAGCCATTTTGCGAGACTGAAACACATATCAGTCATGGTACAAACTTCAGAGAGATGTTCTTAGCATCCCTGTCCAACATGCTTGAAACGGCGCGCAGTTACGAATCGATGCAAAACGACGATCGAACGGATTGACGAGATGAAGAAACACCACCACGTCTATCCAGTTTATGCACCACACATGCCGACCAAATCAATCGCCAATGGGCTACCTACTACAGTTAGGCCAGGCTGGACTTGGACGAGCCGTAGCTGCTTCCCGTGAAGCTGCTCTTCGGGTGCGTAATGAGTGTCGTGTACTCGTCGATCTCCGGGAGCGAGTCGTGTGCCACGAACACCGTCGCCTCCTCTGACACGCGGCCCTGGTGGAACGAGAACGCCTCCTTTACAGGTTCGTGCTTGACATACGCGCCAGGAGCAGCAGCAGAAGCAGCAAAACTGCTGCCTTTGCCTCGTGATCCCGCACTCGCACTGCTGGTGAACGCGGTCTTCCACGAGTCCACCGAGTGCGTGCCCTGGAAGCGAGAGAGCGACGCGCCGCCCGAGATGAAGTAGTACTGGCTGCGGATCAGCACCGTGAGTTCCTCCTCGATCTGCAGCAGACGCGCCTCCAGATCAATGTCATTGGCGTCCAAGCCAAATGGACACTCGATCTCCATCGCAACCTGGTCCGCCGTGAAGAGGAACATGCCCCAGCCAAAGACCCACAGCGGCGTGTAGTACCCGGAGCGCGGCACGATCACGACTGTGTAGAGCATCATGTAGGCGATGATGAGGAAGTGCAGGTACTGGAAGTAGTTGAACGGGATCGGCACGTTCGCGATGCTGAAGACCGTCGTGTAGAGCGTCGGGAGCTGCGCGATCTTGAGCTGCACGTTGTTGGCATTCACGGGGCTGAGGTGGCCGCGCTGGGCCGCCACCTCGACGAGGCGCTTCATCCAGAGCTCGACGATCGTCGCGCGCAGCTTGTGCGGCGTCTTCTGCACGACCGCTTGGTACGACTCCTTGTTCGACACGTCCTTGGAGATCTCCGTGCCACACGCGTACATCTCGTCGAACTCGCTCTCAGTCAGGATGCCCGAGTCGCGCATCGTCTCGATGCCGTCGCGGCCGCGGAAGTCGTGGAACACGATCGCGAGGTACAGGAACACGAGGCGGCGCAGCTCCGTGAAGAACGTGCACTTCTCCATGATGTCGCGCGGGATGGGCGTCGAGCGGCTCTCGCGGCGCTGCGGCTGTTCTTGCTTGTTATCACCAGACTCGACTGACGGCTCTACCGTGGTGGCTTGAGGGGCGGCCGAGATCGTCGTGCTCACGTAGGCGCAGCCTGAGGCGACGATCGCGCGCGCCGTCTCAGCCAACGAGCCGACGGCCAGCACGCCGCTGCGCCACTGCTGGAAGGCCGAGTTCATGCGGAAGGAGACCGTGAGCCCGAGGAACGTGTTGAAGACCGTGAGCGTGTCCACGAAGGCCGTGCTCTCGCGCGTGGACACGACGAACGGGTGGAAGTCGTTCGCGACGGCCACGCAGAGTGCGAAGATCGCCATGAAGAACGCGCGCACGGGCGCGGGTCCGTTGAGCGCCGAGCCGTGCCAGCGGAAGATCACGTCGCGCATGGCCTCCGTGTTGTAGTAGATCATCGTGGTCGACTCCTAATGGTGATCGCAGTGATGGCGTTGAGTGGCGAGATCTTGGACTGAGTGAGCCTGTGCGGGTGGAAGAGCGAGTCGCATTGAAGGGAGAGAGCGTCAGCTGGTAACCAGCTGAAACTGCTTGCGTTGGGCGGCATTTGAGTGCCCTTTTGGTACCAAAACCGTGTCTTTCTGGTGGGAGCTTTTGATACCAAAGGAGCTTGTTTGAAAGGTTGCTGCGCGATACCCTACCAGCTGTTGCTGTTGCGCCCCTCTCGCTCTCTCGTACTGATGGAGGTGCGGCGCTTTACATGCAAATGCGAGTGCTTCGCCTGTGGTCTATGCAAGGTGGTCGCCATCCACCACACGTTCAGCATCTGTGGCTCGACGACCTCGTTGAACGACAGGCGAGGATGCGATGGAATGTCCATCGCTGAAGCCATTCCATCACTCGCTCATCCTGGTCCCACTCAGGACTTCTTTCGCGCCGTTTCAAGGTGAATCCTATCGAACAGTATACGAGCAGGCATCAGTCTAGGAGACAGTATCGAAACGTCCAACCTTCAACTCGCGCGCCTTTTTCACTCTTGCAGCCATTTGTTTCTTGGAAGCGAGCGTCGGAGGCAAGGAAGATGCTGCAGCGCGCGCTCGTGCAGGAGGGCGTGAGCGAGGAGAAGCAGCAGCTCTTCCGCGCGGCGGGCGTGAGGCACTACCGCCAGCTGGCGCTGCGCTCGACGTGGGACGTCGCGCACGCCGTCGACCTCTCGGTCCACGAAGTGGAGGTGCGTTTACGACTGCACAGCTATGGTTGAGTGCACGTAACACCAGCGCCATCGACGTCTATGAAGATAATGGTGGTGAGTGGTATACTGTCAGCGAACCACTTGTGACTGACGCTATGCTCGTGGTTGCGTGTGTGTGTGCTTGTGGCTGCGTGTGTGTGCTTGTGGTTGCAGGATCTGGTAGAGAAGCTGTCCATACGGCTAGCGCCGCAGAGCCGAACGGTACGTTTGCCCTCTTTGTGCATGCGGGCATGGTCCTCGCTATATTGCACGTGCGTGAGCATAATCCGCTGATAGCCAGTCTGTCGTGTATCGGTGTTGTCCTCGTATAGGCGTTTGATATGTTTTTAGAGAGCGTGAACCATCCTGTGTTCCTGCGCACTGGATTACCCGTGATCGACCAAGCGCTTTGCGGAGGAATCAAGCATGGAGGCATCACGGAGGTGCGCCATACCCTATTACTTCGAAGTAGTTTATTTGGCGTCCATATCAGCGCCGTGCTTAGAGTCGGCCGGCGGAGTAACGCATTTCTCTGACGCTTTCTCTCCAGTTCGCGGGTATAGCTGGAATCGGCAAGAGCCAACTCGCGATGACGCTCAGCGTGCTGTGTGCTCTGGAGAACCAGGATGCAAGTGTGTTGTACTTCGACACCGAACAGAACTTCAGCGCCAAACGGTATCGCCACGCCTTCTTTGAAATGCATGCGTCTTCGTCGATGAGCGAGTAGGTAGGCTAACTGCATTGTGTGTTTTCAGGCTGTTTCAGATTGCTGCAGCGCGTGTACGCCTTCGAAATGTGCGCCAGGATGCAGACATCAACGCGATGGCAGAAGCCATTGTGAAGCGTGTTCGCATCGTCAAAGTGAATGCGCTGGGGGGGTTCATCACCAAGTACGTGCTGACGTTCATCTATCCATGCGTCCTGGGACACATCGACTAAGCTTTCTGGTGTCGTTGCTTGCAAACTGCAGGCTGAAAGAACTGGAAGAGAGCATGCACTCGATGGAAGTGAAGCTCATCGTGATTGACTCGGTCGCCAGCTTGTTCTTGAAAGTGAGAGACGGAAGCAGGAGTCTCCATGTGCATGCGATGCGCCACCAGGTACTTACTCCCGTGCTGTGTGTTGCAGTCCAATGATCAAACTCAAGCCCAGCGCCAGCACCAAATGCTCAAGCTGACGAGAGATCTCAAGTAAGACCACCGCGAAGCCGCTACGTGACCTACGAGTTGTTCCTAACAGAGTTTACGTGGGTTGGCCTCTGTCAGGTTGCTTGCGGACACTCATCAAGCGTTTGTTGTCGTCACGAACCGCGCAGCCGTCGCTGGGAGTGGCGCTGGGCTGTACACAAAGCCGCAGTTTGGAGAAACCTGGTCGCACTGCGTCACAACCAGGGTGAGTGTAATGTTTTTCTATGTGGCTTGCGATAGCTTTGGTCCAGCTGACATTGTGATCGTATTGTGTGTTTGCTCGTGACAGCTTGTGATGGAGAGGTATCCGCAGCACCGAGTCATCTCGATTGTCAAGTGTCCCGTTGCTGGCTACGTGGTGCAGCCATTCGTCATCGATGTACGTAAAACGGTAGTGCTTGCACGCTGTGTTGCGTGGGTAAGAAGCACTGAGTGTGCTCGTTCATCACAGGCATCTGGTGTCCAGGCTTCAGTGGAGGAGCAAGTCACCGACTTTGATCAGGAGAGCTTTGACCTGCACGACGATCTTCTGAGCGACATGGCGCTCCCAATGGTCGAGCCGTCGTGCACGCTTCGATCGACACAAAAGAGCTCTGCAGACAACGACGACGAAGATGAGGAGGAAGAGGAAGGCATGGCGAGTCAGCAGAGCAGCCAGAACGATGTGTTCGACCTCGTCTCTGACTCAAATGATGAAGAGGACGATGAGTACAAGACGTCAATCGGTGATCTCCTGGAAGATCGATAGCAAACTGCTGACAATTACCAAGTACGTGAATGACTGAGCAACGCGCGCGATCAAATATTGGGAAGCTTTAGAGTGTTGTTGTTATTCATGCGAATGCCACAAGACTACTAACTTACGCCTTGAGGGCGAAACGACGCTTTGGGAAGTACGCCTCCTTCTTCTGCTGCTTGAGGGTCTTCAGGCTCTTCTCGTGGGTCGAGAGCTGGCGACGGATGGCGCGGGTCTTCTTGCGGCGAAGGTCAAGAGGCACGTGCTTCTTCGAGCCGAGGGCGGCACGGAGCTTAGCCTTCTGGGTCTGGTTGTACACGGTCAAGGTACGCGCGATGGCCTTGCGGACAACGCTGATCTTGGCGAGCTTGGAGGCGGCACCACCAATGACCTTGGCAACACGAAGCTGCGCAAGCTCCTGCTGGTAGTCATCCAGCTGGCGGAGAAGCTCCGTCTTGGTCTGAGTGCGAAGTTCGTGGGCCTTAAGTTGTTGAACTGCAAAGAGCAAGACGCAACGACAAGCAGAGAGAAATTCGTTAGCCAACGGCATTTGTACGTCGATCGATCAGGGGCGTTCACGGTGGCCACTGGCTGGCTGACGGCTGCAGCACGCAAACAGGAGGCTCCAGACGCAGGCATTCTCGACGGTTCAGCAGCAAGTCACACGTCCCTCGATCGCCCGACGTCAGCAATCTCAGCGGGCCCGGCAACAGCCACTCGCGGCACTGGAAACGCTCCTAAAGGCGATCCGCTTGCAGTCGCCGTCTCGGGCGCCATTGTCTGCCATTCGCTCAGCATGCGTCAGCTGCGATAATACGCCAACCAGGCGCGCTGTCGGCTGCGGTCCAGCCAATTGGCGTATCGGTATCCAGAAACTCGTCCTCGCGAAGGTGCGTGCGTCGCCGCCATCGGACCAAGCGATATCTGCTGCACTACCGCCATCGGTCAGGAACGCGATCCTGTACTCGCCTGCCCGCCGCCCTTTCCTGCATATCTGCCTGCGCGCGCCTCGCCCCTGTTCACGCCCATTCGCCTCCAGAAGCCATTGCCCCCGTCGCGCCACGCATTCATTCGGCCTGGAGTCGCTTACCCATGATTCTCTTGGCGTTGGTTAGCTTCTAACTTCCCGATTGGTAATTCGCGGCGCGAAATGCGGTCGAAAAGACTGGTTGGCTGGTGACAACGCCCTCGCACGCTCGCGCAACCTTCGGCGCACCTCATCCCTTCCCCGCTGGCCACGAAAGCTTCAGCTTTCGGAGCGCGCGCTTAAATTGTTGGTCAGCAGAGTCGAAGCTTTTGCTCTTGAAATCAGCTCAAGCCCCTCTCCAACCCGATTAAGCGGGCTTGAAAAAGCGCGCTCCTGACCAATCGATTCGGATTTGAGCCGATTGTCCGCGTCACATTCATGCAACCTCCCCATGATGTGCACCGGCAAAAGAGCTTTTTTTTCGACAGAGGGGTTACTTTGGACGGTTACAGGTTACGACCAAGTGCACACTTATCCGGGTTCGTTTGTCCCTTTCCGTCTGCGTTTTTGCGATCTTTTTGTCCGCACAGTCACTCTCAAGTCCGTTAAGTCTACGTTTCTGCCTTGCATTTGTCCGCAGCTTCGTTCCTTTGTTGTTGAATTTCAAGAGTTGCGAGCGGTCACCTTCTCACGGTTATCAGAGCGTTCCTGCGACTCTGCTGCGGCTTCACCACTTGCCTCGGTACTGCAGCAAGCATGCCACCCACCACGACTGGTGCTGCTGCTCGACCAAGTGGTGCGCACAGCGTCTTCGTGCAGGATGAGATCGCCGCGTTCCCTTTTCTCGAAGCTGCCGACGTCAAGAAGCACCATAAAGAACAGCTCCGCGCGAGCAGCGAGCGCGTCATCTCTTCTTCGTATGCCGCCCCTCCTGCCGCCGACAACGAAGGTGCTGCATCTACGTGGGAAGTAGATGCTACTGTCCCGTCCATAGATCGCGTGTACAAGTACGGCAGGCACTTCAAGCTCGACGAGCCGTTCACGCTCCGCCTGCGCAAGGGCGAGACCGTGCTGCTACCGCTCGAGCCGATCCACGACCTGCTCTTCCCTTCGTCTATTGCGAGCACCACAAACAGCACCACGCAGGAAAAGGAACAAGCAACCTCGCCGCTCGCAATCGGCCTGGAGCTGAGCAACTGCCAGGGCCGCGTGCAGTCCTTCATCGTGCGCAAGAGCGACCGCGCGAGTCGCTTCTCGACCGCGAGCTACCAGTGCGTGACGATCTCCCACGCGAGCAAAGCTCAGCAGCAGCGCGTGAACCTGTGCCCGCACTACGATCCGCAATTCCCCGTTGCGCTCTTCGAAGATCCCTCGAATATCAAAGGCTTCCTGCTGCGAGCGGACGTCGACGAGCCAGTGGAGTCGATCGTTCTATTGCGCTCGACCAAGTCCTCCGGTGGATTTGAGAAGGCGTTCGTGGTGCCTGACGACGACGACGACGACAGACCCAGTCAGTCGCCGTTCAACGTCTCGTTCTCCTATGAAGCCACGACGCTGGGCTTTGAATCCCCTTCGATCTGGGACCATTCCAACGATACGCCTAACGAGAGTCTACTCTCAAGCGAGCTAAAAGCCTGTGAAGCCTGTGAGTATTTCCTGTACGCCGAGAAGCTTACAACCAACCAGACAGTTCACACTGTAGCTGCTGACTTTGTGGAGAGCTCCTCGACTCAATTGGCGCTGCCGTACTGCATCCGTCAGCGGTCGAGCGTCCAGTACCAGCTGCCAAAGCTCATTGCATCAACTTCATCAAGCACCTCGGATGGAAAAATCCATCACCGCCACAATGTGAAGCTCGATGACCTGTTTGCCGACCATTTCCGATCCAGTGGCGAGTACCGCTTCGTGCTCATGGCGTCGCTGCCGAGTTCGGCGAACCACCAGCACCCGGCGATGCTCGCGTATGCGCCGCAGCAGCTCGTCGTCACAGGTGAGCTCTCTTTGATTGTGATGTCCATGCATCCATCGCCCCTATGGTATCCAAACTGTCGTCTGACAGTGTTTCTCTTGTGTGTGCTCTCTGTTACAGTCCCGCCATTCTACCAGTGTAAGCCTCTTGGCTCTAGTGGACACCCCACTTTTTAACTTACTCACTCTTGTGTTGATTGCTTCGTATTCGTGCACCCATCAGCCCACTTTTTCGTCGCGTTCGTCGTGGTGGTGCTGTTCGCGGTCGCGGCGATCCTTCAGGTGCAGTACCAGCCCCACCGCCACTTCTTTTCGAGAAAGACGAAGCCGTCGATGTCCGACGCCGAGGACGAGGCCGAGTTTGTGAGTCTGCTGGCGCACTCCGCAGCCACGAATGGTCCAAGAGGAGAAGACGCGATGGACTCGCTGGAAGAAGGGCTTCTCGCTGGCGAGCACGACGCTGACGACGACTCTGGTGACGATCTCGACACCAACGGCGGCGTCCGCACCCGCAGCTCGCTGCTTGAAGCCATCAAGCGCACGAAAGAGCAGCAGCCAGCGGCTGTGGATCTCGACGGGTACCACGAGATCAACTAGGTAACGTCACCCACCCATGTAGTCAGTCGCACGTATGCATGTCGTTTAAGCCTTGGCGGCGTCCTCGGCGGCCGCGCGCTGCTGCTCGGCGTTGAACACGAGCAGCTGGAGCGTCTCCTCCTTCAAATTGAGCAGCTGCAGTAGTTTGACTTTCGCGCTCTTCATGTCTTCCCCTTCCTGTTCTTCGGATCCCATAACGAAGCTCTTGAGCTCATTTACGATGTAGAGCTGCAGGTCGTTCGCCAAGCTGAAGAACGTCTTGGCGTGCGGCTCGTAGCCGTCGTTATCGTAGAGATCCATCCACATCCAGAGCTTGAGCATGAGCCAGCAGTCGAGCGTCGAGTGCGGCGGAATCATGCAGGCGCTGAGGAACTTGGCCACTCGCTCGCCGCCAAAGTGCTCATTTGGGAGTACTGAGTCGTGCCAGAAGCGCGCACATGCGAGCGCATTCACCTGGTCCTCTTCACCAAAGCCGTCCTTGTTAACATTGTCAGTCTTGAGAGCCTTAGCTTTGTTCTTCAGGTTCTGGTACTGGTTGGCTGGCAGGTACGCCAATGCATTGCGCCTCACAGCGAGCCTGGGCTTGTTCTGTGGCTGGAACGGGTGCAGTAGATCCAGTAATTTGCTCTTGGCCAGCGCCACACGGGCCTCAACTTCCTGGCGCTGCTCGATCTCCATGCGCTCGATCAGCTCCATGGCCCTGGGTATGTCGAAGGTGCGCTTGTTGAGCACGACGTTCCAGAACTCCTCCTTCTTCTCCTGCTTGTTGTATTCCACGACCCAGGCGTACTGCACAACATCGTGGAACTCGACGGTCTGCAGATACAGCAGTTTGACTTTCCTCGCGGCCGCGTCGACCACACCCGAGAGCTTGGCGTGGAAATCGCGGACGCCGTTAACAAACGCCCTCGTCGGTGGCTCGTACGGTTGGCGTAGGAACTCGTCGCCGTCATATGGCGCGATTTGCTCCCAGTTGACGACCACGGACCGGTTCGCCTGCGGGACGAACACGAGTACGAAGCCCGTGTGCAGCAGGTTCTGCGTCGACAAGATCGACCCGATGGCGCCTCGCCACTCACCCTTCATCGTGATCTTGACACGAACTCCGTAGATGCACCAGGAATTGGCGGCCTTGAGCACCTGAGCTCTCTTCTTCTTGGTCCACTTCTTCTTCTTCCTGCCAGCGAGTGAGCCATTCACCAAGTCGCTGCCTTCACCACCATCCGAGATGATACGCCTGTGCAGGAACAGTGTCCGCTTGAGCTTCTCGATACGCTGGTGCCTCGCGACAATCTCCTGATTCGTGTCGCTCTTGAGCACCGGTGAGAGCCCAAAGACGTGCTTGACCTTGTACACGATGGACGCACGCACCTTCTCGTCCTTGAGTCGCTGGGCTTTCGCCGCCTGGGTCTGGCGAACCAACTTCATGTACTTTTTTCCATGCTGCCGAGCCACAAAGGACCGGACGAGCGCCTGGATCTTTGTAGCGCTCTCATTGTGCAGCTTGTCTTCCAATTCACGCTGTTTGCGCTCTTCTTCGCGAAGTTTCCTGCGTTTCTCCATCTCCTTCTGGGCATTCACCTCACGGTTTCGCTCGGCGAGCTGCTTGAGAACAGAGAAGTAGCTCAGACGATGGCATTGGTGGTGTTGCCGCTGGCCCTTGGCATGGAACGCACTCAGGCACCTCTTGCAGAAGACGTCCTGGCAGGACTCGCACTTCCACTGCGCCACGCGCGACGAGCACTCGATGCACATGACCACGAGCGACTGGAAACGGTGGGTCTCGAGCGGCTTGGACGGCACCACAGGCGGCTCAGTGTCGGTCTTCTTGGGGCTCTTGGCTGACTCGACCACAGCCTTGTGGGCGTGTGGGAAGCAGGCGTCGCAGAAGGGTACGTGGCCATTCCCGCAGTGGAGACACTCGCGCGTGGCCGTCTCAGTTAGACAGTGGGAACACAATGGGATGCAGCGCTGCTCGTGGCTCTGGAACGCCTGGCGCTTGTCGTGGTCGCGCGCAAAGCAGATCGCGCACATGGCGTCCTCGCACTCGACGCAGTACACCTGCGCGGCCACTCTGTTGGCTCCGACAGCAACGCTGCTGTCCTCGTGGCGTTCGCAGAACGCGTGGAACTCTTCACCGGGGAACGGTAGCGGGATCACCTTCTTACATGTCACGCCCTTGAGGAAGATCGGGCGTCTCGTCGCCACTTTGCCCG
The DNA here is from genome assembly GCA_023333845.1 of Globisporangium polare. NCBI lineage: Eukaryota > Oomycota > Peronosporomycetes > Pythiales > Pythiaceae > Globisporangium > Globisporangium polare. The sequence goes on along the minus strand of JAASFQ010000117.1, from coordinate 23,164 downwards.
TCGTCGCGTGCTTGAAATGTGCAGGGCGACCGCGGTGGTCCACAAACTCGATGAACATGTTGGCGAGTGTGATCTTCATCTGGCAGCGGAACCTGTAGCGTCTGTAGCAGATCTGGATGTTGTTCGCACATTTCACGAGCCGCTTGCGCTCGAGTCGCTCACGGTGGATGATCAGGAAATGGTCGTGGAGCTTGCGCGACGCGATGCGAGTTGCAAACCTGCGCAACACGCCAATAGCCCATAGAAGGCGCTGTGTGCACTGCTCGTCTAGCATCTTGCGGTATTTCCCGCTCTGCAGCGTCGACGGCAGCACGAACTGGTTCAAGAACTTGAGGTAGCGACTCTGGTCCGCTGCGGTGGTCTCGGGCGTGACTGCGAGCGCCTTTGGATCGCTCTTGGCGGCCTTCTCAGCGGCAGCGGCCGTCCCGGGCGAGAACTTTTCCTGCCAGACCATGCACATGGCCTTAGTGAATCGCGCAAAGGAGATCGTGCGCGCCTTGGGCTCCTTCATCTTGGTGAAGATCAGGTCGACAGTCTGTGCTGGGAAGCTCGTCTTGTTGATGAACGAGTGCGGCAAAGCTTTCAGGAAGCGCGCGAACCGCGAGTTGTCGATCTCAACGGCGCCGCTGCCGCCCGAGGCGTTGCGGAACACTTCCTGCCATACGCCGTCGTAGCCCCTGCGCTTCCAAGAAGCCTTGGCTCGGTCGAGACGGAAGAGTAACCTGTCGACACGCTTAGCCTCGTCATTCTCAGACTCAGCGCCACCTTCAGCCTTGCCGAGCTCTTTATATACAAAGCTCTGCAGTAAAAGCTCGTCCTTGACGCGCCGCCGCGTGGCCTCGATTAGCACCTTGCCCATCGCTTGCTCCTCTGCTAGAAACTGCTGTCTGTGCACCATTTTCCTCAGCCAGCGCTTGCCGAGGAACACACGCGCGCGCTTCTGGATTACTGAGACCGCTCGGTTGCGCTGACGCTGGAACTCGATGCTGCGCCGCTGGCGCCACTGGATCTGCATCTTCTGGATCGCCACCAGCGCCTTGTACATGCGCATGAGCTCACGGCGTGTACGGAAACCCCGCCAGCAGCTCTGAATGCGCGCCGCGCTTCTGTTTACCATGCGATCCCAGGCATAAGCGCGTCCCTGGATGCCTCGTGCTCGCTTCTGGATACAAATCGCGGCGTTCTTGCGCTTTCTATTTACTGCACGGCGCTGCATCTCGAGTTCTCGGGCTTTCTCATGACGCAGTCGCTGACGGATCTTGATGCCTCGCCAGCGAGCCTGGAGCTTCATCGCAGCGTGTACTTCCTGAGCACTCGGACCTCCGTTAACGTTCGAAGCAGAATGGCCACCAGGGATGACCTTGTCCTTGATGCTCACGAGCTGGTTCCACGCCTTCTTGGCCTGCTGCGGGACGATTACAACTTTGTTCTTGCTCTTCCAGTGGCGCTCGTCGATTTCCTTGCGCCACTTGCGGCGCTGTGCGTCCTTCAATCCCTGGAGATGAGCTCGCGCTCGACGAGCCTGCGTGCACCGCCATGCTCTCTGGATCAGCAGCACGGCGTTGTGCACTTCGAGCAGGTGCTTAATGAAGAACTTGCGCGCTTTCTGACCACGATACTGTGCCTGCACCTTGAGAATCTTGGCCTTGTCACGCTCAAACTGGGTTCGTCGTCTTCGTAATGACAGAATCCTTCGCTGCTGCCACTTGCGAAAGGCGCGCTGGATGAGGATCGCGGCTCCCTGGTGCTTGAGCATCCGCCTTCGTTCATGTTTCAAGCACTCCTTCGCCGCCGTTTTCACCTCGACACGACGAATCTTGAGAAGCAGACGCCTTCTCCTGCGCGCCTGAGACCCTCGCGCGTGCCTTTGAATGCAAACCGCGGCGTCATTGCGCTGTTTCTTGCGCAGGTGGATGCGTAAAGCAACCCAGAACGCCTGCCGTTCACGCCAAAACTGTTGGATCTCCTTTGCAGCTTCAATTTGAATCACAGCGCGATGGTGCTTCTTGTGGTGCGCATAGCCTCGGATCGCGTTCGTGATGACGCTCGCGCTCTTGTTCTGCTTGGTCGCGAGCATGCGCACGAGTGCCTGCTGCCGCTTTCTAAGCTCCAGTCTGATCCTTCGACGGAATTGCACCTCTTGAACAGCGAGTACCTGTCGCCACCAGCACTGGAGCCTCAGCACAGCCGCTGAGAGCTCCTGCAACTTGAGATCTGCGACCACCTGCTGCCATTGTTGCAGCGCTTGGATCACGAGGTTCGACTTCAAACGAGAGCCGACTCGGAAGAGCACTTCGGTGGCGCGCTGCTGGGCGGGTGACGCGAATTTGCCCTTCCCGAAAGCGTAGATGACTTCCAGGGGCAGAAACTGTCGGATCTCGGTGATCGTGTGCTCCACTTGGCTCTGCGCGACCTGCTCCAGTTCAATCGCGCTCTCTTGTTCGTGGAGGAGGTTCTCGTAGCGCTTGGTTGGGTGGTTGGTAGTCTTTGCTGGGTGACCTGGGGAGTGCTGGGAAGACACTGGAACCTCTAGGTTGTTGACATTGAAGTCCTCCATCGCCATGTGAATCTGCTCGTTTCGCATGCCATCTTTGCTCGAAGACTTGGGCTTTGAAATCAGCTTCCCAGGGAAGGCTGCTGGCTTAAGCGACCTGGGATCAATGCTGATCTTCCCAAGCGCCGCCCTTCGCTCGACTTTTTTCAACGGCCGTTGAGAATTCGTCTGCCTCTTGTGCTGAAGCTGCTGCTTCTTTAGGATCTGGTAGAAAGTGCGCGAGAGGCGCTTGTTGTTGGCAAAGCCCTCCATCTCCTGGATCTCCTGCAGGTCTTCGGTATTTGGCGGCGGTAAGCGAGCGAGTCCCTGGCGCGTTCGTGGCGACATTGTCTTCAGGAGGGGGAGCAGTACGGGCCTTGGCTGGATTGTATCGCTGAGCTGCTGGTTCAGAATCCAAGTATCAATCGAATTTAGCGCAGCCATATCGCTCGAGAGCTCATCACCAGTAATTCGCTTCTCGCCTTCTTCAGCTGACCTGTCAAACTCTCCGTCACCATCGTCTTCTAGATCCAGACCCTCAGCCATACTGCCTTGTGTCTCTCCAGCAGCCTCCTCCAGAATCGCTCGCACCATCTCTGGCTGGTTCAGATACTCGGACAGCGACAGAGTGGGTCTCTGGTGCTTCAACTGGTCAGGATAGACGCTGGGCAGCACCGCCGCACTGGCGTCTTCTTCACGTGAAGACGGACGAGCGTCGGTGTCAGCCACATGAGATCGCTTTCTCGCCACATGCGACTCTTTTATTCGGAACTGTTGCTGCTGTTGTGTGCGTTGTGTAGCACTGTTGTTGCCCAGCACAGCAGTCGATTTCGCCAGCACCTGCCTCCATTTCTTTGGCTCGAACGCCATGCAGCTGCCCAAGTCCGCAGCCAACTGCACATACTCATTCGGCGCATGCTGCTGGATGTTCACCGCAGCAGCGCCACCACGGGGCTCTCGCTCAGTCGACCGAGCTCTTCTCTTCATGCCTCCTGTCTACAATCTAGGCACTCCGCACCTCTATGCGTGGGATGTGCCCGCTGGTACTGCATTGCACTGCGTCATGGTTTGTTGTGAGCCCGAGAAGTCTTCAGTGGATACGACCCTGCAGTCCAGTGCTTCCTCAAATAAACAGTCCCACGAGGCGGTTTCTCGAGGCGTCCGCCTGACTGGATGACTCTCCCCTTTCAACACAGAGATCAGCGACTCAATTCATCAATCACACGGTGACGACTGTGTATCTCGGGTATATCTCCTGTGCGCCTGGGAAGAACGCGGTCGACGGCACGACCTCCAGTATCTGCCGGTCGCTCTCCCAGAGTAATGAAACTAATCCAAAGACCTCTCGCGCCGACGGACTTCGGTACTCGACCGTGATCGCATGCAGTCGCCCACCGACCAAGTTCACCTGTCCAGTCACCTCGCTCGTCCCAGCAGGTAGCGGTGTGTTCAGCGCATCGATGATGGGCACTTGATCGATGTACACGGCCCCAAAGGCCTGCACCTTCAAGCGAAGCGTGTAGATCTCTGTGTACTTTGGCTTCAGATACCCCTTCCACTGGATTCGTGGGTAGTTTCGCATCGTCTCGTTCGCCTGCCAGTCAAAGTCCACGCTCGCATCGATTGCTTGGACTGTTGCCACTGATGCTGAGCTGAACCGCGTGGTCGTGAAGTAGCTCCCAAGCAGTCCGTGGTCATGAGATGCAAGCATCGTCTCGATCTCGTATGCCCCTGGTAGACTCACCTGGTACGCAACGGTGTAGCTGGCAGTCGAGAGATCCGTGATGGTGGTCGGGTACACGGTTTGAGGTCCTCGCAGGACCACGACGAGGTCGTCGCCACCGATTTCCATCGAGTTGCTGTAGAAATCGCGCAGTGAGACGCTGTAGGTGACCTGTTGGTTCACTTGGATCTGTGGGCCAAGCCCCGTGCCACCCGTGATTGTCGATGTGAGTGCTGACGCAATGTTTGGGAATACGCGCAGGGTCGAGCTCTTCGACGTGAACGTGACTCCACCATCGCAGCTCAGCATCACTTGGTAGAGACCCGTGTGGGTCGCAGTGTACGCGGCCTTGACCGTTCCGTCCTGAGACCTCGACAGAGTTGCTTCGACTGTAGTAGTCGACGTACCAGTGCCAGTACGAAGCTGGACACGGGGCGACGAAGTCTTGTACCCTGTCGCCACCTTCAGGGTACTGTCAATCGGATTGGAGTTCAGATCTCGAAGCTGGATGGCGAATGAAGCCTCGATGCCCGCCGTCGCCTGGAAGAAGCCGATTCCCGTGATCGTCGAGGTCGTCGCCAGTGGCACATTTGGATCGACGATGAACGTAAAAGGACTCTGGTGGATGTAGTACGGACGCAGGAACAACGCGGCGGCCTCTCTGCCCAGTAATTCGTCGCCTGTTACACTGGGACTCGTGGCAGCGACTGCCATGGAAAACGTACCGCTCTGTACCGGCGAGAATGAGATGTCGTAGACTGCGTTGGCGAGGTCAGTAATCGTGATCGGAGTCGGGTTCACAGCATCAGCGAGTTGCGGGAAGAGAACGCGAACAATATCGCCGCCCGTGAGCCTCTTGTTGCCAAACTGGTCTCTTGCGATGACCTGAAAGCGGAATGTAGCACCCGCAGTGGCTCGGATCGTAGGCGACGACGACGCACTCGCCTCGCTGGCTATGACAATGGAGCTGGCACTAAACTCGGCCGTGAACGACGGTGGATCCACAACCGCGGGGAAGATCTCGAGACTCGGGACGTTGTTGACGATCCGCCAGGACGTGAACAAGCGACTCGCGGACACGACCTCGTGCTTCTGAGAGAGACTCTGCCACAACAGTCGGATTCTCCCATTCGGGATGCTCTTGGGTTTGCTAAAGTTGAGCTCGATGGGCACGAACTGGTTCGCGACGAGGTACATTTGGGTCTGCTGTCTGGACTTTGTAATGTTCGCCTCGGGCCACAGATCAGCGAGCAGCTGAGCGTTGTTGATGGAGAGACTCGCGCCACCGAGCACCTCAACTTCAAACGTGTACATCTCACTGTACGCTGGCAACAAGTAGCCGTTCCATCGTATACTAAAAGCCTCCATCGCGTCAGTCTGGGTCGGTGGCGTCACGTTGAAGTCCAGATCGATCACTCGGTCCTGACGCTTGAGAATCGAAGTGCCTGTTAGGTCGGGCGTGGGGAAGTAGGTCCCATTGAGCCCTCCAGTGAGCAGAATTTTCGGTTCAAACGGGTAGACACCAGTCTGGAGTGGCCGCAGCACCAGTGAGTAGCTCCCATCACCAGCATCACTTATCGGGTTTGCCTGGAAGCCGCGGACCAGGTCGTCTAACTGGAACGAGTACCCGCCGCTCTCCAGCAGGTTCCCAAAGGCGTCTCGCGTGGCCAAACGCGTCGTGATGAGCGCTCCGGCGAGATACGTGACTGGTGCAGTCGCAGTCGCCACGGGGGAGAGCAAGTCCAGCGACGTCGTAGCGGGCGAGGCCGCAGCTGGGTACGTTTTGATCGTGAACGGACTCGCGACCACATCAACGCCGTTTACCTGCACCTGAATGGTGTACGCCCCCTTGATTGACAGTGTATAGTTCACTTGGAACTTGTCATCGCCGCCGAACACCACAGAGAGGGCAGTTGACGTGGCAGGCACGACTGTAGTTATCGCGGGTGCCGGGCCTCTGAACACGACAGTGATCGTCTCTTGACCGGCATTCTTCTTCTCATTGTTGAAAGCGTCTCTCACGAATACTGTGAAGCTCGCGCGCACACCCGCGATTGCGGACACGAGCCCTGCGCCATGCGCGAGACTGAACGAGCCGAGCGCTGGCCCCGCGACCACGTTGAGCGCGAACGGACTTCCGGAAATGGGCAGCGACACGCCGCTCTGTGTGAGAATGACGTGCAATCTCGACACGCCCACGTACTTCGCAGTGTACAAGCACGCGTACAGTCCCGTGAGTAAGTCGCTGCAGGATCCAGTCACGTTGACCTTCAGCGGATACTCGACAATCACCTGGAAACTGGCGCCGCCCTGCTTCACGAAGTTCCCGTTGAGATCGCGGGTCGTCACCTGGAACGATGCCTGCACGTTCGTGGCTGCCGAGGTGATTCCAGTACCAGCAGCGGAACTCGTCGTCCCAAAAGGGACGTTGGGCACGACGCTGACTAGGTACGGACTGTTGTTGACATCTACGCCACCGTTCAGCAGCACACGGACGTTGTAGCTCCCAGCGATCCGAGGCGTGTACGTCAGTGTGAAGGTCCCATCGCCATTGTCAGCCACGGTCCCCACTTCAATCGCCGATAGCTGGGTCGTGTGGAAAGCTCGGGCGGACAATGCTGCTGAGCCAGCAGTGTAGATCCTGTTGTTGTTCACATCGCGGGCTTCCAGTAGCAGCGTCGTCGCGACGCCAGCAATTCGGTTCGCTTGGAGTCCGTTACCTGAGACGACAGATCTCGTTGGATGCATTGCACTAGGCTTCACGACCATCTGGAACGGACTCCCGCCAAGCTCCACAGTGTTAATCCAGACGTCAAGGTCATAGATCCCACTGATGAGGGGCGAAAAAGACACTTTAAAGGACTCTCGACTCTGGTTCCAGACGACCAGCGCGTCGTTTTGCTGGCTGCCGATGCCACCGATGCTCTGGTCGACCATGAGCGTCATCCTCGCTTCGAAGAGATCCGTAGAGTCATTCTGAACGCGCCGAGGGTTCCCGTACATGTCCATCGGGAAAATCTCAACACTATGAGTTCTCCCAGCGATGGAGCTCAGCACGCCTTGGATCGTACTCGTGTACACGTTTGCAGTGCTCGCTGGTGCTATCGTCACGTTTTGGAACGGGCTGCCGCTGATATGCTGCACGGAGAAGAGACTTGTGCCTGGGATGATCTCCTTCGGTAAGCTCGCGCTGCTCCAAGAGAGACTCACTTGGGCATTTCCACTCAGATCCCGATAGTCAAGCACAATCGAGTAGTACAGAGAGCTGTCCAATGTGATCGTCGCGCTGGCCTGTCCTGTCGAGAACGAGTCGTCCCACTTGTCGATGAACAGGAAATCTCCAATCCAGAGGCGAGCCTGGTCGTCCGCAGAGACGTAGAAAGTCACGTCCCCGGAGCTCTTTGGCTTGATGCGACCGCTCCAGCGCACCGAGACGTAGTCACTGGCCCCAGGGAAGAGTGGGCCGTTCCCCCACATGAAGCTGATCTGGTGGTCAATGCGCGTGATCACCGGTGGGAGTCGGCCGTTCTCCCCAAGCCACGCGTCGTCGTAGTAATCGCCACGAAGCCCACCGGGGTATTGGAGATAGACCGCGACGTTGAAGTTGCCTGCATGCTTACGCTGCCACGTGCACGTGTACGTGCTGTCCCCGTTGTCGACGATCTTTCCAAGCTGCTTCGAGCGATACACTTCCCAGGACGCATCATCATCACCCAGGTCGTCTTCGATGTCCGCCTCATACGACTCCATGAGGAAGAAGCCACCACCAGCACTGCCGCTTTTCACTAAGCCACTGCCCAGGACGCTCTGGATCATGAACACGAGGTCTGCTCCTGCTGCTCCGCCTTTCTTCAGCGTGTTGTCGACATTCACGACGTACGAGAGGCCAGCATCCGTGAGTGCCGCGTCGTCGTCCAGGATCGTCACGAGCGCCTGGCGCTGGTTGCCCAGACTCGCGATTGTTTCAGACTCTGGGTTCCTGAGCGTCACGCGGAACGTCTCGTCTGGCTCGACGACGTGATCGTCGTGGATCGTGAGTTTGAACGCGAGCTCTACGACGCCTTCGTCAAAGACCAGCAGCTGCGAGCTCGTGTAGAATGCCGTGGGGGACACGTCGCTGGGGGACGCTGTGAGGTACTGGACGTCGTACGCGACTGAAGCGTTGCCCATTCCGCCTCCGCTACGCTGCACAGTCAGAGTGATACTCTGCGCCGACTCGGCGATCGCGTAGATCGGCGAGCCAAACGAGAACACGCCATTGTGGCCGCACACGCGGTGGCTGACTGCGAACGGCTTGCAGGACCATGTGGCGTCGCCATTCAGACCCTGGGAGCAAGTCTTGCTGGATTCGTTCAGGAAGGTGGTGCTGCCGATCGGCGTGAGGGAAAACGCCTCGGCCTCGTCGAACACGCGCGGGTGCTGACTGCCGTACGAGAACTTGAACGAGAACTCGCGCGTGAGCTCGTCGAACGGTAGTGGTGCATCGAGTGCGCGCGCCCCGCTGCGTCGCACTGAGTTGAGCAGCGGGTCTGCGCACCCGAGACAGGACTGGGCGTCGCAGACCAAGCATCGCGGGTCGTATTTCTTGCACGACACTAGGATAACCAGCGGAGAGGTGAGCAAGGCGCGTCAGTTGGACAGCTTGAGGTAACACAATCAAGAATCTAGATAAACGCACCGCAGGTCTGTGCTGCTGGGTCAACATAAAAGCCCTCAACGCAGCTGAGACACACGGAGCTCGTGCAGCTTGTGCAAAGCGCGTCGAACTGGCAGAACACCTGGCTGCAGTCGTCACCCTTGCGGCTTGTGAAGCACGTGCACTTGCCCGTCGCGTAGTCACACGAGCCGCCCTGCGAGCAGTCGTTCGGGCAGCTTTCTATATATCATAAAAAACAACAACATCTCAGGACGAGCAGATCACATTGCGGTCCATGATGTACTATGCCAAGCACGCACTCTTTGGGTAGCAGAGCCCGCCATTCTGAAAGTAGGACGGCTTGCACTGCGTGCAGTCGATGCCCGTGTACCCTTGGTTGCACACGCATAGTCCGTTGCGCCGGTCACAGTAGCCGTAGTCGCGGCCGCGGCAGTAGTACTCCTCGTCGTTGATCGGACCAACCATCCCCGGGCAGTTCTCTGCAGTGAACAGCAGCAAACAACACATTAGGCCACAATTCACGACGGTATTAGCATGAGCGCGAGGTAGCAACACTTACGCTTGAGGTTGGTGCTGAAGAAGACGCGCGGTGTGTCAGGTGAGAACGGCGCACCCTCGTCCACGCGCGCTGGGTCCGGGTTTGCCGGGTCGCCAAAGTACCCGACTTGCCCGTGGACGTATGGCTCGAACACGGCAGTGGGCGCGCTCGCGAGCTCGCTGCTGGAGCTGAGCACGCGAAAGGCATGCGCGTGGTGCTGCAGCGCCGCCCACACTAAGAGAGAGACACGGAGCGCCGAGCTGCAGCAGCGTCCCGCCATCTTTGCTTCGGTTGTCAGCGCGCGCAAGTGCAATCCACGAAAAGCCGTGGATGATCGGGCTGTCTAAATTGATGGATATCTGCCAGGACGGGTGGCAAACGACTTGGAAAAGTATACTCATACAATTCTAGCACGAGTGCTACCCGTCACCCGATTTTGTGTGAGAACAAATCCACGCCCGCCATTTTGCGTTTTTGAAAGGAAAATGGCGCGAGATCACAACGACGTTGCGCTGCGTGAGCGCGGAGCCCACAAGCGCCACAGGAGCCGGAGCCGCAGCATAGAGGCGCGCAGCAGCCCGAGCAACAGACAGAGCAGCAGTCGACGCCGCAGTCACGACCACCGCGACTCGCGTTCAAGAACTAATGAGCACCACCGGAACGAGCCCAGCCCATCGCGAGCGAGACACTATTCCCAGCCCACGCCACCACAGCGCCCACGCCATTGGTTCGCGAAAGAGTACGATCCGATCCAGGTCGGAAGCATCGATGGCACCGACACGATGCCGCATGACAAGGCACTGGTGCGTGCGCTGAACGCGTCGTTCGACGCATCACGAGACCCAAAGATCGCGGGCGACCCGTACAAGACGCTCTTCGTCGGGCGGCTCAACTACACGACCACCGAAGAGACGCTAAACGCGTACTTTACGCAATTTGGGAAGCTCATAAGCGTGCGCGTCGTGCGTGACGTCGTGACGCAGCAGTCGAAAGGCTACGCGTTCGTGAGATTTGAGCGCGAGGGTGACTTTACGCGCGCGTACCACGCTGCGCACCGCCACGAGATCGACGGACGAGCCATTCTGGTGGACTTTGAGCGCAGCCGCGTGATGCCTGGGTGGAAGCCAAGGCGGTTTGGCGGCGGTCTGGGTGGCAGGAAGGAGTCCGGGCAGCTCCGCTTTGGTGGTCGAGATCATCCGTTCAAGCCGCCCGCTCGATAGGTGTTTAACAAATGAGCACATCGTTTTCTGGGGCGAGCTCGTATTCTTCTTTCTGAAGCAGCAAATGCCAGCTCTCAGCGCACACTGCTGCGATTTCCAAATCGTTCTCACTCAGCTCGGACGTGACGGATCTCGTTCACGTCGCAGGTTTTGAAAAGGCAGCACCGCGTGGTCTGTCTACGATTTATTGGCGCACCACCTGTTAAAAGAGCACCTGTACCACCAACACGCCTCCAAAGACAGTCTCTGCTACCGCACAGAAGCAGCGATATACGAAGAACTACTGCTTATGAGTGAGCGAGCCTGCTTGGCCTCGCGGCCGTCGCCTCGTGCCGATGCCACCCGCGTCGCCGTCGCCATCGTGAGCTTCAAATGGCAACGTAACCATGGCTTCAGAACGTAACGTAACTGCATTGTAGTTTTGGGTTCCGATGTTCCCTTGTTCAAAAGCCCAATTTAGTGTGCTGTTTGGACATTCGAGAGTCGACTCCCATCAGTGCACTGTCCATTTTGTGCAGATACCAGTAACTTGCTGGTTCTATTTCGCAAATAAAATCGTCCGAGCTGGCCACAGCGCCACTATTTTCTGTCTGCCGCTTTCTTTGGCTCGCTTATAGCTCTACAAATTACGAAATACGACCACGTGAAGAGACAAAGCTCACGAAAATAGACCGTGTAAAGCGAGGGGGAGCGGCTTTGAAACTCCACTGTACTTCTGTCTTTGGAGAAAAGAAGGCCAAAAGCGGCCGCAGTTATTGATTGACCTGCTGCAACGCGCCGCTCGAGTCGCCGTCGCCGCGCCCCAGTTGTTCCCCCGCCCGCCCGTCCCAGCCGCGCCTCCTTCGTCTCTGCGCGGGGCTCGGGTCGCTTGCACGCTAAAGTACGCGCCGCCGACCACCCGTGTGACTGACCGGCAAGGCGCTCGCTCTCCATCCCGCGTGAGGGTTTGTTTGCGTGCGTGGAGCTTTACCTTTTTTTATTCGACGCACGTCGATTAAATAATCGATCCCGCGGCAAGAAGATCACGGCGGCCAGGGCAGCACTCGTCGTCGAAACAACTCAATCGCTCGTGTAAGTGGCTTGCTATGTAGAGTGTGGTGTGTGTTTTTACTAGTTCCCTCTTGTGTGTGCGTTTACAATGCGTGGGTGGGTGAGAGTGAGAGGAGTGTGTGTAAATGCTGGTGCTGGCTGGAGAGTGGGCAAAGAGCTTACTTGTGTGTGAGTGTGTGTGGTATGTGGCTGTTTGTTATCTTGCAGAGCGTGACAGAAGGCGACGCACGAGGAAACCAAGCGCGATCTCTCTCGTGCTGTAAATAATTGTCTCGTGGTGAGGGGGACGAAGAGAGCTTCTCGTGACCGAGTATCAAGGTGGGGTGCATTGAGAGCGAGCGAGCCGCTATGTCACGTCTCACAGTGAACTGGGGAGTCAATGAAGCTAACCATGTACTGTGGCTGTGCACTCGTTGCCTTTGAATCGCAGGCAACCCGCCAGAGAGATTTTCAAATGGACTCGCACCTTTTCGTTGACGATTTCGTCATGGGTCTTCAGAGCGACAACAGGTACCTGAACCAGTTCAGCCTCGGAGGCGGCGCCATGGATCCGAATTCCACCGGATCGGATACCGGATTGGATTTCAACGCCGGCATGATGATGATGGATACAACTTCAATGCTCGGTGGCCCCGCGGCGTCTTCTGCTGCTGGCATGATTGATTTCCCGGATGAGCTGAACTCCCCCACCAGTGCTGCAAGCAACGTGACGACGTCCGCGACCTTGTCTGCCGCGCTGTCGACCCCGTCGGCTACGGCAGCAGACCCGATCCCGTTCCCCGCGTCGCTGGCGACCGAGTCGCTGAACGCGATCCCGATGCTAAACACAATGCCGAACGGCAACAACCGCGTCCAGCAACCGAGCAACAGCATGGGTATGGATATGAACATGGGCATGGGCATGAATGGCGGCATGAGCATGGGCATGAACCCAAACATGCAGTTGAACATGAACCCGGCTGCAGGCTTTGTCCCGGACACAAACCAGATGTTCATGCAGAACTACAACAACATGCAGCACAACATCATGATGAACCCGCAGGCGCAGTTCTACTTTCAGCAGCAACAGCAACAGCAATACATGCGGATGCTCCAGCAGCAGCAGCGATACCAAGCCATGCAGCAGCAGAACGCGTTGATGCAGCAGCAACAGCAAATGCAACCGCCGCAAAACCAGCAGCAACCACCGCAAGCGGCAGCTCAAGCTCTTCGACAGCAGGTTCCTCAGCAGCCGATTCAAATGCCGATGCAGCCAACACCAGTCGTCATGAGGAACGCACAAACTGCTCCGCAGCCAGCTCAGGCGAGACCGAACCAAGCTGGGATGATCCCAACAGCGACTCCAGTTCAACGACAGCTCAGTGGTCCCACCCCTGGTGCTGTTGGTGCTACTACCACGACTCCTGCTACTGCTACTACCAATGGCGGACCTACTCCAGCAGCTCAAGCGAATGGAGCACCCGGAGGAGCACCTGGAGGGACACCCGCCGGGGCATCGCGAGCTACATGGCACTCGCCAGCGGACCAGGCGCTGCGGAAGGAGATGCTGAACCAGATCATGCGTGTTTTGCGAAATCAAGGATCAAACGCACCGCCGAACTGGTTGCAGAAGCTCCCAGAGATGGCGCACCGGTTAGAGGACGAGTGTTATCGGATAGCAGCGACCCGAGAGGAGTATGCCAGTACGAGCACATTGCAGACTCGACTGAAGAACATCGTTCGCGCGGCTCAGAACCACCAGCGAGTGAGCCGATCGACTACGCCAAATCCAATTTCATCGACGACGGCAACTCCAAGCGCCACACCAGCAGCCGCATCGCAGGTGTCGACTGCAACTCCGGTCCCATTCCCAGGTGCTCAACCTGCAACTTCTACCCCAGCAACTGTGCCTACTGCGACTGTTAAAGTGCAAGACGCAGCTCAAGCAATTCAGATGCCACCCGAGTTGCAAGATCCACCAAAGCAGCAGTCGACGAAGATGGAGCCGAACCAGCAAACGCCGACAAACTCAACGTCGTCGTCGATCATCGATGCACTCATGTCTGACAAGGTGTCAATGCCGGAGTCGAGCATCTCGCCTCTTGCGCAAGCGCCGCCGAGTGATACGTCGAATGCGTCGAACTCTGCTGCCACGATCGCTGCTGCGAATCGGAGCAGATCGGCGCAGATCATTCGACAGTTCAAGGCGAAGGCGCAGCAGGTGACGTCGGCTTTGGATGAAACGCAGACTACGGAGTACCACAACAAGCTGAAGTCGATGACAAGCAGCGATATCAAGACTGCAGGCTCGAAAGAAGTGCTTCAGCGGCAGCAGCAGCGGCTCTTGTTGCTGCGCCACGCCATGTGGTGTAAGGCAAACGAAGGCTCCTGCACTGCGACTCTAAGTTGCGGCGAGATGAAGCGTCTCTGGCAGCACATGGGTGCTTGCCAGCACACGAACTCGTGCTCATACAGCCACTGCATTTCGTCCAAGTACGTGCTGTCGCATTTCCAGCAGTGCGCGAACCCGAAGTGTCTGGTGTGCCAAGTTGTTCGGTTTCCTGTAGAGGTGAAAGAGAAGAACGGCTTCTTGATGATGGACGCTGACCGAGCGCTCCAGCAGATCTACGCTGTGACCCAGCGACGCCAAAATCAGGCAGTGACGCCGACTCGGCCGAACCCGGCAGCTTTGAATCAGCCTCAGGCTACTCCGCAGCAGCCGCCCCAGGCCACTGGCTCCACTCAGCCAATGCCAATCCCGATGCCCCCGCAGCTCCAGCAAAACGGAACGAGCCAACCGTACCAGCAAAACCAGCCGCAGCAGCCACTGTCGATGCCTGCTGCTGTAGGAGGTGGTGCAGGGATGACTGCGAGCACCATACCAGCTCAGCACATGAACCAGTCGAACGGGTACGCTGCTAACGGTGTAGTTTCTGGTGCGCCTGCGATGGTGCGTCCTAGCCCTCAAGTCCAAGTCCCGACTGCTGGCAACATGGTTCAAGGTGGTCAAATGCAACCAGGAGCGCTGATGGGACAGAATGGCAACATGCAAAACCAAACGACCGGCGCTGCTGCCGCTGCAAACGCGAATGACGCGTTCGTTGCTAGTCTGACCGAAGAAGACCGCCGCCAGCTCACGATCATTCAGCAGAAGTTGCTCGGGTGGACTCTTGAGCAGCTGAACGGCCACTGCAAGAAGCTCGAGAGTCTGGCGGAGCAGATCCGTACGCAGATGAACTCGATCATGAACGAGTGCCGGCAGCTGTTGCAGCGAGCGAACACGACGCAGGATCTGACCGTGAAGGGGCAGTTTGAGAAGCAGGTGAACGAAAAGCGAGTGACGCTGAAGAACCTCGACGTGAAGTACAAGCGCTGCAACAGTCAGCGGCGTATTGTCAAGCACATCATCAGCACAAGATCGCCAGCTGTCCCCGGCGTTGGAGTGTCTTCAGTCGCGGCTCCACCGATGTCGATGACGATGAAGCAGCCTAATGCGAACGCGATGCAGCCCATCACAATGCCGCCGCAGATGCAGCCTCAGCAACCACAACAGATTCCGTTCTCGCCATACCAGCAGCCTCAGCGCGGTCCAATAGCTCCTTCGCCGATGCTGGGACCACAGCAAACGCCTCAAATCATGCCGCAAAGCGTGATGAAGCAGTCACCCGATGATATCTTGGGAGAAGAGATTGAGATGCCAGCAGGGATTGATCTGGGAGCTGCGGGGATGCCGCTCGAGATGCCTTCTGATCTGCAGGAGCCTGCTTCGTCCAGTGCCCAGCAGTCTGCTTCCGTAACTCCTGCTGCTGGAGCGCAGCAAACGATGAAGAAAGAGCTTCAGCCAGCGCAAGCTGCGCCTGCTACCCGACAACCGACTCCGAGTGGAGAGTCCCAGGCGAAGAAGCCTAGTGAAGAAACTACGGTGAACCCACTGACGATGAACAACTCGAAGCTGAACGCGATGATGAAGGAGCACCGACGCATGGACAGTGTGGGTGCAGTGAAAGCTGAGCCAAGACTGCCTGGGAATGTTGCTGGTTCTGTTGCATCAACGGTAGAGAACGCCGGCGCAAGTGCGGGTGCTATCGTGCCAGTAGCCGTCGCAGTTGCTGGGGCAGCGCAGACAGCTCCGACTCCCCCAGCCGACGCTCCGACTTCAATGCTGAATGAGCTGAGCAACGAGGATCTCGAGGCGCACATTGATTCGTTAGTGACGTACTACAACGCGACCATGTCTCCGACGCAGTTGAAGAAGCGCCTCGAAGGCTTGCTGAAGGGAATGATGGAGCACAAGTTCGGTTGGGTGTTCAGTAGTCCTGTTGACCCAGTGGCGCTCGGTATCCCCAACTACTTCAAGATAATCAGACGCCCCATGGACCTCGGAACGATCAAGAAGAAGCTAGACCTGGGTATCTACAAGAACCTGCACCAGTTCGCCGTCGACGTGCGGCTGACGTTCAACAACGCCAAGACGTACAACAGCGAAGAGCAGGACGTATACAACCTTGCGAAGGACATGCTGGCGGATTTCAATGCGGAGTTGCGGAAGCTCGAAGTGGAAGTGAACGAAGAGGAGCGTGCGGTGCGCGAGAAGGAGAGCTCGTGTCGTCTGTGTGGTGTCGAGCGAATGGTATTTGAACCCGCCGTGCTCTACTGCAACGGAGAATGCAACAGCCGCATTCGCAGGAACTGCTACTACTACACCTCGTCAGACAACAAGTATCACTGCTGCCATCCTTGCTACGGGAACCTGATGGACACTGTCAAGCACAACGAAGGCCGCGTATACAAGAAGACGGAGCTGTCTCGGAAGAAGAACGACGAAGTTCACGAAGAGCCGTGGGTGCAGTGTGATACTTGCAACCGATGGGTGCACCAGATTTGCGCGCTCTTCAATGGCAAGATCGATGCCGAGAAGAAACCGCAGCAGGTGAAGAGCGAGAACTCCAAGGGGAACCCTGCGAGTAGCAGCAATACTTCATCTAGCACACCGTCAACATCGAAGGAGAATGGCGGGACACTTGTCTCGGCACACTCGATTTCGTCGACGCCCGGAAGCGAGTTCCTGTGTCCAGAGTGTCTGCTCGACCATCGGAAGAAAGAGCCGCAGAAGTACAAGATCGGCCGTCACGCGTTCAATGCGAAGGACCTGATGCGCACAAAGCTGTCGGACTACCTCGAGCGACGGATTTACAAGGCGCTGCAGGACGAGCGCGAAGACGAAGCCAAGTGGACGAACCAGGACGTGAAGGACATTCAGACTGCGGAAGGGCTGACGGTGCGCCAGGTGTCGAATATTGAGAAGCAGCTCATGGTGCGCGACAAGATGTTCCAGCGGTACAAGGATTCGCACAAGTACACGTACGAGCATCGCTTTAAGTCCAAGTGCGTGTGCATGTTCCAGGAGATCCACGGCGTGTCGGTGCTGCTCTTCGGCATGTACGTGCACGAGTTTGACGAGCAAGAAGCGGACTGCAACGCGCGGCGCGTGTACATCTCGTACTTGGACTCGGTCAACTACTTTGAGCCGCCCCACCTGCGAACAAAGGTGTACCACGAGCTGCTGATCGCGTACATGGACTTCGTGAAGCAACTCGGGTTCCACACTGCACACTTGTGGGCGTGTCCTCCGCTGAAGGGCGACGACTACATTCTGTACTGCCACCCAGAGAGTCAGAAGACGCCCAAGTCCGATCGTCTGCGTCAATGGTACGTGGACATGTTGGTGAAAGCGCAAGCCGAGAACGTAGTCTGGCAGATCACGAACATGTACGATGACTTCTGGCGTGACGACAATTCCGCGTGCGCACTTCCGTACTTTGAAGGTGATTACTGGGTTGGTCTGGCGGAAGATCTGATCGAGAAGATCGAGTCAGAGAAGCCCAAGAAGGCGAAGAAGGCGAGCACGACGAAGCGGAAGACCGCGGAGACGAAGAAAGGCAGCAAGAAGTCGAAAGCGAAGAAGACCAAGCGGCGGAAGACTGGACCTGGTGTCGGCGAGAACGACGGCGAGAACATGTCGGACGGCGAGGGCGATGGTGACGACAATGACACTGGCGACGAAGACAATGAGAGTGCAGCAGGCGGCGAGAAGGCGAAGAAAGAGACCCCGATCACGTCGCTGGACACTGTGGACCGCACGATCACGGACCCGTTGATGAAGAAGCTCGGCGAAGTGATTGAGCCCATGAAGGACGATTTCCTCGTCGTGAAGCTACACCCGTGCTGTCGTGTTTGCAACACAACGGTGCTACAGGGTGTGACCTGGCAGGATCTCAACACAAAGACCGAGGTCTGCTTGAACCCGAAGACTGTGCAGACAGTGCTGTGCGACGCGTGCTACCAGAAGGCGAAGCTGACACCGAAGCTGCAGGCGCGTTTGAATGTGCTGACGCGGACGGAAATGAACATCCCGCTGAAGATTACGGATCCGGACGAAGTGAAGGACAGCGAGTTTTTCGACACGCGCCAGGCGTTCCTGAGTCTCTGCCAGGGAAACCACTACCAGTTCGACGAACTGCGGCGCGCGAAGCACTCGTCGATGATGGCGCTGTACCACCTCGGCAATCCGAACCCGAACGCCTATATTTATGAGTGCAATGCTTGCACGCAGGATATCGTCACGGGCAACCGCTGGCACTGCCACACGTGTCCGGACTTTGATGTGTGCGACGCGTGCTACGAGAAGGAGAAGCACGAGCACCCGCTCGAGATGATCCCGACGAGCGGCGCTGCGGGCGGAAGTGGTGGAGCGAATGGCGGCGGTGCGAACGGCGCTGCGTTGACTGAAGAGCAGCGTCGTCTGCGCGAGCACCGTGCGAAGAACGTGCGCCTGCACATGCAGCTGCTGGTGCACTCGAGCAGCTGTGCCGATGGCAACTGCGGCTCGTCCAACTGCGAGAAGATGAAGGAGCTGATGCGCCATGGTGCGCAGTGCAAGCTTCGTGCATACGGCGGCTGTACGATCTGTCGGCGCGTGTGGGCGCTGCTGCAGCTGCACGCGCGGCAGTGCCGCCAGTACGAGTGCAAGGTGCCGCGCTGCCACGACCTGCGCGAGCACGTGCGCAAGCTGCAGCTGCAGCAGCAGCTCATGGACGACCGTCGTCGTGCGGCGGTGACGCAGCAGTACCGCCAGATGCAGAGTGGCGGCGACGAGAAGGGCGGCCAGGAGCAAGGCAACGGCAGCGCCGAGGACGAGCCGATGGGCGCATGACAAGCGTGACGATACCCGTGACCAAGTGGGGTACAATAGCATCAAGGAGGAAGGTGATGGCAAGCAGAGCAAGAGGAGAGAGCGAAAGAGGAGGTGAATGTGTGACACATCTTGTTTTTTTGATAGGGAATTATTCCAAAGCAACAGCAGTGAATGTGTTTGTATATGGAGAGAGTTATTAACAGCGAACGAGACAGGAAGATGATAGAACGTCGAAGTGAGTGTTGTGTTTCGTCTTTCAAAGCGCAATCGTGGTCGCTTTCGCGTCTGTTGTTGTATTGCTTCGTGGGGGGATTTAGGCGCATGGCGGTCGGTGGCTGTGCTCAATTTCTCTCTCTCTCTCTCTCTCTCTCTCTCTCTACGAACGGGAACCTGTTGACTGACTGGTCTCGATGGTGCGTGCAGCGCGGAACGGGTCTAAGCAGTTCGGCGACTGAGGCGCTTGGCTCGTCGTCTCACGTGCGAGCACGGGCGCTTGCCGTGGTTCGCCTGGCATTGCAATACGCAGATAGGTTAGCATTGCGCTTATTCAGTCAGTCGCGGTGCACTTCAATTCAGGTGTCGTGCTCATACCTTCTTTGGTCGGCGCGCGTTGCGGTTGAGCAGCTCCATGGCGATCGGCGTCTCCTCCATGAGGCGGATGCGCTCGAACGAGGCCTCGAGTGACTCGAACGCGTTAGCGAAGCGCGCTGGCGCAGCGTTGACCGCGACGTTGTTCAGGAACGCTGGCTGGCGGACTGTCGTTCATCGTGACACAACCACCATATCCACACACACACACAGCAATATGACGAGGGTCAGTGCGCATTTGCTTGCACGAATAAACGCAATAGGCAGAGAGCTCTGAAAGGTGCAGCCGATATGCACAGGTAGAACGAAGAGCGCTCCGTCTAGTAGTCGTGGCAAGCACACACACACACACACATACCGGCAGCGGCGGAGGAGGCGAGCGTCCACGGCGCCAGGGCGCTGCGCAGCGCAGGCACGGCGATGCGGCTTCCGATCATGATCGTTGCTTTGCTCTGCTTGCGTTGTTTCTGGCAGAGTTTGATTTTGATGGCTCCTGGCAGTAAGCTGGCATTCTATATATTTCCAGTATTCCTTAACAGAACGCAGAGCGGAGGCGAATGCCTCCTCACATCAACTAGCACGAACAGCGCCAACACGCTCGAAATAGCAGAACCGATTTAGCGAACGGCTGCAAAAAAAGGTGTGACTTTGTCTATAAAGCCTCGCACAAAACCAAATAAACCTTGAGCAATATCACGAGGTTTTGAAGTGATTTATTAAACTAAAAATGCTTTTTGCTGAAAGCACTTGTAATGAGATCGCTTGTTTGCGTCACCACTCCAAAGTGCTTCGATGAAAGCCACATTTGGCAAAAATGCTGTTTTTTGTGTGGCGATTTTGACTCTGCCGGTTGAACTTTGTGGAGAAACGAACATGGCAGCTCGGACGATGGCCACGACAGCAGCAGCAGCAGCCGCGGCGTCGCGGCGCGTGTGCTTTCTGACCGACGCGGAGGGCAACTGGGCGTACGTGCGCAACTTCGTGCGCCAGTTGACATGTCTGCGCTTCAAAGAGCAGGCGCAGGGGACGTCACCAGCTGGAGCAGGAGCGGAAGTTGAAGAAGAGCTGGAGCTCCGCGACGACTGCTTCCTCGTCTTCGGCGGCGACGCGGGCGACAAAGGCGGCGAGACCCTGCAGTGTGTTTGCGTTTATGCTTCGTGATTACTATCTGCATATGTCTATATACGATCTCTGTGCGTACTAACCCTTTGCGACGTGTTGGAATACGCAGATGCTACGAGCAGTTGGTGCGGCTGAAGAAGAAGTACCCGGACCGCGTGGTGCTGCTCGTGGGCAACCGCGACGTGAACAAGATGCGCCTCACCTCGGAGCTGGACGACAGCGAGATGGATTTCGACACGATGGCCAGAGGTGCCGTAGCTTGTGGATTTTTGCTCTGTGTGAATTGCTTTGCTTTTCCATTAACGCATGCTGGTGCTGGAAAATACAGAGATCTACGAAGGACCCATTTGGGTTCCGCAAGACAAGCGCGTGTCCATCAAGAGCTTCCTTGCGCGTCAGATCAAGAGCGAAAGAGAACGCAAAGGCGAGAAGAACGATCCAGATGATGGCGTGGTTGACGATCAGTTGCTCCAGGCAGCGAACACGAAAGTTAACCGCCTCAAGTGGATGCTGGAGCACACGATGGGTGCGCAGGGCGATTTCGAGCGACGACGCAAGGAGATCGCCTCGAGAGCCAATAACCTACAAGCAACAGCACCAAGTGACGAGAACGTACTGCAGTCGTATCTGGACAGCGTTCGAGGAGGTGGCGTGCTGCGCGAGTACCTGGAGCTGGGGAGTCTGGCGTTCACTGCCCACAACACCTTGTTTGTTCACGGAGGTATCATCAATGGCGCTACTTCCAGTGACGGTGATGGAAGCACTTCGTCTCTTGGTCGAGTCCCGAATGCGCCTTCAACGCACTATCGATCCGTGACTGAGTGGGTCGAGCAGCTCAACGCCTGGTATCAAAGCGAGGTACAAGCGTGGATTGACCAGCCCACTTGGACTCCAGATCGCACGACTCGCGGCGGGAACGAGTTGCTCAAGTACGCGCTCCCAGGTTACCCAGAGAGCGTGATCATGGGGAGACACCTGCAGTCTTCTGGGATGCCGACTCGACTGCCAGTAGATGTGGCGCAGCACCTTTCTGAGAGCGGGATCAAGCGGCTCATTGTTGGTCACACGCCGCATGGAAACTGTCCGACTGTGATCAAGCAGAAGAAGATAGGCGGAGTTGCTGATGTCTTAAGCCCTTGCTTTGAAGAGGTGATCATGTGCGACACCAGCTACAGCAATATGAAGGCAGATGACAACCGAGGCGATGCTGCAGCGGAGCTCGTTCTCAACGTCGACGGACGCGTGCACATTCACGGTGTTCTGGAGGACCAGCGATCGATCGCTTTCGCTTCTGACGGCCCGATTATCGGTCGAGAGCTTCGCGACGGCACTCAGGTGAAGGCGAAGCTCGCAGCCTCAAGCACAGATGGAGAAGAAGAGGACGAGTACTTGGTCTACTCTGTCAAGAACGGCTTCTTGTACACGTACCACTACCGAAAGCTGCACGAACTCGTCGAAATCGGCTTCTCGGACTGATGTGAAACGCTGTGCGACACACGCGGCGACAACAAACTGCTCGAGGTCGTGAGGTGAACAATGAAGGTAAAATGAGCTGATCTTGCTGAAGAAATTGGTTTGCCTCCGACTACCAGACACTTGCTTACTTGACAGCCTGCTCAATAATGTGCCAATGGGCATGGGGAAGTCGGTCGCGGTCTCATGGGGACGACGGCAATGGGCGAAATAATGTCAACAGATTTCTCCGCCATTAGACAATACGGTCCAAGCTTCGATGACCAAGATGAGGCAGACGCAGCAGTCAAGCCATGCAAAAGAAGAAGGTCACCGCGATGGAAGCGTCTGCTGCTGCGTTGAAGTGACGCATTTGGGTGGGATCCGCAGAACGGAAGCAAGACATTGCGAACATTAGACGAAGAAGCACGCAAGGCTACCATCGAACAAATCGATCGGCACACAAGCGCAGAAAGAAACAACTCACCAAGCAGCTGACCACTCCTCGGCGATAAAGTTCTGCTCATATATGTGAGACCGTCCGAACCACTCGTATTGCCTCACTTCCAGAATTGCAGTCCCAGCAGCAACAGCAGGTCTCCACTTTCTCCAGCAGCATCTCATTCAGCACTCCGATAGAGAAGGACACCAAGCAGCACGGTGCTCAGCCGGGAAACAAGAACGCGAGACCTCCAAACTGCATTCACTACGAGAAGCCTCTCTGTTTCGGTCTCAAGACGCCCGCAGTCGTCAACGTGCACAAAGAGGTGGACGTCATGGCCGAGGAAGGCCGCAGTCGAATCTCGCACAACATCTTCGGGTTCAGCCGCGACAATCCGCTACGCTCCGAAGTCACGCTGTTCACCTTCACCGTCAAGAAATCAGACAGCATGCTGGAGATGCTGGGCAGCAAGAAGGAATCGATCCAGCTTCAAGTCGACATCGAGACGCGCATGCTCAGCATCGTCTCGCCCCACGACAACCGCGAGAGCTATTCGTGCGCTGCAGTCACGGCACGCCCACACTCCCGCCTGGGTATGCAGCTGAAGATCCAGACGGGGAATGCGTCGCTGAACAAGAAGATCACGTTCTACAGCACTGAAGACC
>JAASFQ010000116.1:0-43948 GCA_023333845.1 Globisporangium polare | reverse complement strand
GGACGCTGGGTCCACGACTTGAGTGGCGGTGACGGCGAGGAACGCGAGCAGCGAGCCGATGCGGGCGATGGAGACCATCTTGAGGCTGGAGGTAGGATTTGAAGAGGTTTTGTGCTGAAGAGAGCAAACCGAAGAATGAGCGCGATGAGCTGCCTGCTGAGGCGCTGGTGAAGAAAATGATCACAGCGGATTGCTCCAAAGCGCGTGATCACCATTGAGCAGCAAGCCGGGACAGCTGAAGCAGAAGCACATCGCATGAGACATCGCTCCCAGGCAATCCGTGACCAGCAGCTTTCCGCGAATCGGACGGCTGTCACGAGATGAGTTTGCATTCTGTTTAGCAGGTTCTTTTAGAGTGTGAACGAGAGGTTTGACCCTTGAACGCATCGGTGTTACAAGAGAACATGCAGTTCAGGAGGCTGTGCGACTTCTTTTTCGAGGAAACCGGCTGGGTTTCAGGAGCTCTTGCTGACTCTCCGATGATCTCAGCAGGCGCGGAGTGCGAATCGTGTGGGTGCGGAAGTCAAGCGCGCGAATGGTGTCGGATAGAGGCTGATGAAGGGAAGCTCCGATGCACTCTGTCAACAATACCGGCGTCCGCTCGTTCAACGAGAACCAGAGGGAGTTGTTGACCTTGGACCAAAGAGGTCTGGTTAATCTTTGATCTCGTTGCGTCACATGTTGACGCGTTCGCTTCACCTATCATTCGCCCGCTTGAGAAAAGTCGCTCGTCCACAGCACAGCGACGCTGCCAAACCTACAACAGGAACGTCAACGCCAAAGCTGGTCGTGCGCTTCGGCAGCTTCGCAGCAGCATTCGGGATGGCTGGGGTCCGGTGTGGGGAATTAAGGAGAAAGAGTCCACTGGAGGGGCCTTTGGGTTGACGATCGATTGATCACTCGCGAGGCTGCGCTGGCTTGAATCATCTTGGCCTCTGAGCGCTGGTACAATAGCTGGGGGTGTGAAGCACGCGCACGCATACCAGCTAGGTTTTCAGCACGCGAAGCGGAAGACTTGCTCAGTGTCACCGAAGATCTGAAGAGGAGAGATACACACACAGCTTTGACAAATAGGAGCTCATCGGATTTCAATCGCATTAGAGTTGGTGAGTTCAGCCCACTCTGGCCTGGGACTGATGGTCCTAGTAGTAGTACACGCCAGCCTTGACCATGGCGCTCGCGTACTTGGTCTCCTCGCAGCTCTTGGTGGGTTTGCGCACGGCCACGATCGTCGGCGGGGACCACCCGAGCGTCTGCGTGTCGGTCATGGCCACGAGGCTCTTCTCTTTCGGGTCGAGTTGCATGCGCGTGTGCTTGACGAGCTTGGCGCGGAAGTCGTTGTTCGAGACGAACTCGCGCGACCGGAGCCCCTCCTTCAGGTACGCGTACTGGTTCAGCGCCTGCTTCTCGTTCTCCTGGGCGCGAGCCTTGAGGGTCTCCATGTGGCTCAGGAACTCTTCGAGAGCGATGGGGTTGTTCTGGAAACCCTGGAAGCCCTCGCTGACTAGAGATCGTGCGGATTCGGGCACGTTGTCGACACCTTTCGGGCACTTGTAGAGGTACTGGAGCATGGTTTGCAGCTGGTCGTAGGATAAAGCGGCGGTCTGCAGCTTGCGCTCGGCCTCGTCGACCTCCTGCTCGCTTTCAGAGTAGAGCGTGAAGCCAGGCTCGAACGCCTGCATGAACGCGCGCTGGAAGTCGGCGCGCTCAAAGACGTACAGCGGGGTTTCCTTGGCGAGCTCGAAGGGGCTCTGCGAGCCGAGGCCCGTGAGTCCGAAGAACGCCATGACGCCTGAGATGTTGTGGAGTGTGAAAGCTGGGCTGTACCTTGCTGGTGGGTTGAGAGAAGGACGCTGCTGCTTCTGGAGTGGAGATTGACTGAGAAGCTTTGCTGGGACTGGCATCAGCCGCGACACGCTTGGGTCCAAGGGTGCTTCAGAAAGATCTAGCTATGCATAAGACCACGACATAAGAGCCTCGGGTCGAATGGCGAGAATAGCTTCGCCAGCGTGACGAGTTGATGCTAGTTCTATTTACAGGCTCCATCAACCTGAGGCAGTGGGCGGGCGCGAGTTGTGGCAGCCCACCGAGCTCGATGCCCACACAGAGTTATCACTATGAGTGTCTCGCAGCTTCGTGTGAGATGAAAGACGTTCTCTTCATTCCGGAGACGCTTTAGATTTAGGGTTTAAGTGAGCGATCTCGGAGAGTCTCAATATATAGCGAGTTCAGTGGGAGTGCGGAAATGTGAGCAGCGGTCCTGGATCCTTGGACCTCGAGATGCAGCGCTGGATGGCAGCCTCTAGAGATGTGGTTTGCTGTTCCTTTTTCTGGTATGGCTCGTTGTGTGAAAGTGGGGCGATAGAAGGCAAAGTGAGCCGTGTGTTACGTGGACGCGCGGCCGACTCGCATACTCAGGAGATGCTTGGTCTTGTTCACCGCCATGACGGCACCGACGCCGGCGCGGAACTTGCTGCGAGTGGTCGACATCTTGGCCTCCTTCAGCTTCTTGCCGACCGACGCCAGAACGTGGTCATCGTCGTCCTTGCAGTCGCTGAACCACGGTTGCGCCAACACGGTCTGTGTACAACATAATCAAGTGCTGTCAGCCTTTGAGCCGATGGTAGCAATCTGCAGGCTGCAATGGATATGAATGTACCTTGGCGCTCAGGCGCTTCTCCGGGTCGACCACGAGCATCTTGCGAATCAGATCCTTTGCTTGCGACGACACGCCATCAAAGTAGGGCTCGACGAATTCGAAGTCGCCATGAAGGATCTGGAAAGGATGGCAAGAACGTGGACACATTGATCAGCTGACAGTCGAGCGGTCGCGCTCACAATCGAATTCTCGCTTACCTTGCGCATTTCTTCGACCTGGTTCTCGTCGTAGAACGGAGGAAAGCCACACAGCAAGATGTACGTGATGACTCCGAGACTCCAGATGTCGCACTTGTTGTCGTACTGGAATAAATGCACACACGAGAGCCACAAGTTAGCAGTGTTTTTCCAGTGCATCAACCATGACAACATCAAAGCGACGTACCGGTTGCTTTCGCACGATCTCCGGCGCGTAGTAGCCTGGCGTGCCGCACATCGTGGACATGTTGGTCTCCGCGGTGACGAGCTTGGCAAATCCGAAGTCGGCGATCTTGATCGCGGCGCTCTCGGTCTCATTCGAGTAGAGCAAGTTCTCGGGTTTGAGGTCGCGGTGCGTCACGCCCTCGCTGTGGCAGTACGCGAGCACCTTTGCGACGACCTTGACAACTTTCTTCGCCTCCGCCTCCGTGTAGTACTCCTTCGCGATGATCCGGTCGAAGAGCTCCCCGCCGACAGCGTACTCCATCACGAGGTAGCACATTACCGCGTCTTCATCGTACACGTCATAGAGCTTGATAATGTTGGGGTGGTCGAGCTGGCAATGGCAGTAGAGCAACAAGGTTAGCCTGCCATTCACACTCGGCACCACACTTGGGCCAATACTGCTCACCTCCTTGAGGATGTTGATTTCCTGCACCAAGTTGCTCCGGTCCTTCGGGTTCAACGCGTTCTTGTTGATGCACTTGACCGCGAACTTCGTGCCGTCGGACTTCCGCGCGCACTCCTTCACCACGGAGAAGTTGCCTGGAGCGCAAGAACCAAGTGAGCTCGTTGCCATTCATTCACGCCGGCGGAAATGACACAACCGAGGGTGGCTCTACATACCTTCGCCGATGACGCGACCGATCTTGTACTTCTCGACAAACGCAGGGGGCAACCGGTCCGACATGTTCACCTGCTGTGTGGCGTGGACGTGCGTTTGCTGGACGCGCTTTTGCTGTGAGGATGTCTGGGGCGCAATTGCGTGATTGCCGCCTTGCTGGACGGACGAAGTACAAAAGCTGTCGCTCGCGCTTTCTCGTTTCTCTGCTGCTTTTGGTTCACTCGCTGCCTCAAGCCGGAATCGAATCGAGGGAGCGAAAGTGAGATCGTGTGCTCTGCCTTCTGAGGATGGCCAAACAGCTCAGCGGCATCCAGTGAAACTGCTTCGTTTCCGCATGCGGAAATAGCCTCGTCAGCTTGCCTTGCTGCTCGCAGGTTTCATAAGATTGCCAGCTGTGAGAAGCAACCTGGGCTGGGTTCACGCTCGCAGCCTTGCTTGAGTATCACATATGCGACCTGGTCACGAGAAACCTCATGTCAGCTCATCAACAATTTGCTATGAGCAGCACCTCTGTCTTATCCGTGCTCTTCCTGATCCTCTCGCTGATTGTGCGAGCGGAGCCAGCTTTCTCTGTCCATTCGACCAGCTCAGCTGACTTTTTCTTGACTCTGGGTTCCTGCTGGTTGAAGCACATATCTGAAAGCTCTACCTATTGGAAGCCACCAAGTGCAAGAACAGCACAAGCAAGAGGCACCCACAAACACACGCCATCACTTCCATCTGCATGACGTGTTTCCGCATTATGCCCTTGATCATCTTTCGCCCGAAATACTTGATATATAGGTCTGGTCGGCTTCTCTATCAGCCTCGCTTGAAAAAATACCGCCACGTGCCCTTGAAGACGTCGCTGGTGCTGTCTTGGCGACAAGTGCCCACTTGCTATTAGCCACATCGGCAAACGCCTTAGTCGATCGCCTGGAACGTCAGCACAACTGGCTTGTGCACTGTGCGCAGGTATCGGGTCGCCGCGTCAAAGTCCAGCTCACCCACATTCTTCTCACCGATGCGCACCAAAATGTCGCCCACTGCGACTCGTCGGAGACCCGCACATGTGCTCTTGCCCGTGCGCTTCGTGATGAGCATCACGGCTCCGAGCTTGGACATCGCTTCGCGCACAGTGAGCCCGAATGGGCCGTCGGTCCACTGGATCTGGTAAAACGCAGTCTGGTCGATCTTGAAGTAGTCCTCACTGTTGTTGTTCACGTTCACTGGAGCTGGCGGTGGCGTGTGCTGAAGCTCATTCTGGTTGGAGAAGCTGCCGCGTCGTCCACCGTTGAGGCTGTTGTGGTCCGAGCGGTAGCCGAGCACGCCAGGGGGTGCTGCAGCCTGCTGCGCTGGTGGAGACATGTGCTGCTGCTTCGGCGGACTCTGGCTCGACGTGGCTGGAGCTGCAGCGTAGGAGTAGTCGCGCAGCTCGGTTTTTGAGGCTTTGCGTGGTTGCTGCTGCTGAACAGGGTGCTGATAAACGGGCTGCTGTGGCTGCGGCTGGACGGGCTTCTGATACAGAGGCTGCTGCTGCTGGACAGGCTTCTGGTAAGCGGGTTGTTGTTGCTGCTGCATGACTTGCGGCTGAGGTGGTGACGCTTGCTGCGGCTGCTCGCTCGAGATGCGCAGCGACGCCATGGAAAGCTTTCGCACTTGGTCGGCTTCTTCCACACCTTGCTTGCGTCGTCGGAATCGAAGCACAGCGGGCTTGGGCATGTTCATAATGTAGTTCATCGTTTCCGCGAAGCCCATGTGCAGCGCGGACCGGTCGTTCACCATCACGATCTCGTCGTTCGACTGCACGAGGCCCAGCTGGCGCGACGTACCCTTGCCCGTGAACGAGCGCACGAACGGGAGGCCCGTGCGCGCTTCGCCAACCACGAGTCCCAGCGGACCGTACTCCCACAGAAAGTCGTACTCGTCGTCCCGCAGCTCGGGGATCTCGACGTTCAGGTTCTCTCGTAGCGGCTTGCGGAAGCGCAGCAGGATCGGCTTGGGCATGTCTCGGATGATCTTGATGATCGCGTTCATCGAGTGCTCGCACGTGGCGACGTCGTTCGCGTAGATGAGCTCGTCGCCGACCTCGACGTCCTTCAGGAGCGACGGGCTCTCGACCTTCTCGGCATTGATGCGCTTCACGATCGGGATATTGCTCTTCAGATCCGGCGTCAGCACGATCCCCAACGGACCGGACTCCCACAGGTAGTCGTACTCGTTCGGCGCGAGGTCCGGGATGTCCTTGCCCGAGCCGCCAAACGGTGAGAGCTGCAGCGTCAGTCGCACGGGCTTCTGCACGGAGCGCATGTACTTGGTCGCGTTCTCGGCGCCGAGGTGGTACACGCGCTCGTCGCCAATCGCCACGAGCATGTCGCCGGGGAGCACTTCATGCAGCCCCGCGGCCTCGAGCGCCACGTTCGGCGCCGTGCGCTTCGCGAGCAGCAGCACCGTGCCGCGGTCCGAGTTTACGGGCGTGACCGTGAAGCCGAATGTGGCGCCGTCACGCCACTCGACCGTGTACATCTTGCGCTCGTCGAGCACGATCGCCGGGCCGGTCTTACCGGCGTCGCCGCTGCTGGAGCTGCGGGCCACGAGCGCCACCGGCGGCGAGCTTGCGCGGTTCGTGATCGTGTCGCGGAACTCGAGCGTGCTCATGGCTTAACAGGGATGCTGGCGGAAGAGAATGTGGAGTTGTGTACCCAAGCGTGGGTCGGAACTCTGCATCCACATGATGGCAGACACATACAGTCAGTCGCACATCCACACAGTTGGCCCCATCGAGATCCACAGCAGTAGATAGCGTCACACATGCGTAAGGCGCACGTACCGCCGCGTGTGCCTTGACAGCGAGCGAGTCGGAGCGCGCGCGCGGGTTCTTGAATGAAATGGGGAAGGCGAGCGGGCGGGGCGAGAGGCGCAAAAGGCAAAAGGCAACGGCGACGCACTTGCTGGTGGGGGCATACAAACTTCCATAGAAAAATCGAAATTTGCGATGCGTGTGTGACGATGTTCCACCCTCTGCGGTTGGAAGTCAGCGCGCGCAGCTCGGCTGGCAGAGGCGGCAGACCTTCTTTCGCGAGAATACTTGTTCCTCGGATTGCTATGTGCTGATTATAGAGGTATGCCAACCTCTTACTTTCGAGCATAAGCGCTATACAAAGTAGCGTGCTGAATCGAAAAGGGTTTTGAACGTGCGGCATAAACAGTCCGCTTTGTCCTCACCAAAAAATCCCAGCAGGAGCCGAGAAACCTCTCAGATCCAATTCCTTCCGGATAACTAATACAGCTGGCACCGTGGCTGGTCGCAGCAGCGCACTTGAAGCGCTCCAATTCAAAGCATGCACTGTGAAACAGCATGCGATTCGCTCCGTGTTGACGCGCCACCTTGCAGTAACGCGCAGGACGAAATGACGAGAAGAGCACCTTCACAGGCGAACTGCACCAACTCCATCGAGAGGAGGTTGTGTGTCGTCGCTAAAACAATACGAGAGCAGATCCTTGGATTGCGCACGAAAGGATTAACAACACGGAGTCGCGACACGTGCACATGTGTACGAACCTGCAGCTGGCTGGTGCGACTCGCGCCTGCTGCTCCGCCTGCTGCACCAACGGCGACGAGCCAGCATCGAGCGCATGCGGACTTTACCGCAGCGTCCCGCAGAAATACGCGCTTTCTCGCCAGTTTTAACCCCGGTTCCAAAGCTCGGTTTCCGAGCGTTTTGTCCGCATTTCGGGAAAGTTTGGGAAAGTCACCGTTCTCATCCGCTAACAAAGTCAACGGGATTTACTGTACTGTCGTCCCACATTTTACCATTTCGAAGAGGAAGCAGTTTAAAAACCACGTCAGCCTCGACAGATTTAACAACAGCGTTTGGCTCCAAAAAAGGCTGTTATCGTTGACCTTGTTTTATCTTCAAATATAATAGACGTCAATTGAGACAGACGTTTGCGAGCCAAACGCTGTTGTTAAATCTGTCGAGGCTGTTTTCATCCGAGCCGAGGCTTTTCCGCCCACAAAGAAAGCAGAAAAGCAAGCAAGGAAAGCCGAGTGTGGAACCGAAGCAACTCATCACCGTCGAGAGAGGAATGGAGCGAGACGAGTCCTCGCCGCTGCTGCTGCCGACGCTCGTGGTGGCGCTCGCGGTGGTGCTGTCGCTCGAGATCCTGCAGCGGCTGCTGCTCGCGCGCTGCGTGGCCGTGGCGCTCATGGCCGTCGTCTGGAGCAGCTTCCTGGCGCGCGAGCTGCAGGTCAAGGCCATGCTCGCGGCCATCATCTACCACGGCGCGTCCGAGCTCGTGCACGAGTGGAAGCTCAACTTCCCGAGCTTCGCGCGCAAGGGGAAGGACCGCAAGGTCATCCTCTGGCTGCTCTTCCTCGTGCGCGTGTTCATCTGGGGCGCGACGTTTGCGGCCGCGACCAGCGTCGTGGACTTTGACGCAGCCAAGATGACGACGATGATAGGGACAGGAACCAGCTTTTCGCTGATCGCGCGATTGAAGGATGCGCTCGTGCGCTCGGCGACGACGATCACGGTGCTCGCGGTGTACTGCGAGCTGATTGAGGTGCTCGTGCTGCTGTACTTCGCGGACCAGGAGGTGCCGTACCAGTGGCGCAAGCGCGTGCTGCTGTGGGCTTTATCGTGCTGCATCGGCGTCTGTGAGGCCTCGGGGGTCCTGACGCTCGTCGCACGCACGCTGCTGGCCAAGATGTCGCCGCTGGGGCTCTTTGGCGTGCTCATCGCCGCGATGTGGCTCTCGATCCAGCTGCCGTGGCATCGCGTGCCCGAGTTCCTCGACATGGTGATCCCCGCCGACAGACGGTATACGAGCCACCTCAAGCAGAACAAGCAGAAGCGCCCGAGCATGCTTTTCCACGGCCACAGTGACGTCGAGGTTCTGACAGAAGTGCATGGAGCAGACGACGGGCATTTCGACCGCGAGCCCGACCAGCGAATCTACCGGTATTGAGAGCAAGGAAGTCGGAGACCGACCCTCGTCAAGTCACCTTCCAGCCAGGCAGCCAGCCGTCGCGATACCACCCAGGGTTCCAGCATGAACAGTACCAGTAGTAGTATTTATTCGATCGACCTAATGCGTCTTCCTCTCCAGGGCACCACAGCATCACGAGTGAGAAAGAGAACAACAAGAGAGCAAGATGAACCATTTCTTCTCAAGCTGAGTGTCGTGTTCAGATGCAAACGGCTCTCCTATCGAGTGAGAGATCCTAGACTAGCAGTCTTCAGTCTCACGACCCAGCAACGTTCCTCGCTGAGAGCAGAGGTGGCAGCTTGAATTTGTCGTGACTCGGAGCCCGACGATCACCCGAACTGTGTCCTGGGGCCATCGGCGCCGTTGAGATGCGTCGCAAGCGTACGGGGTCAATGGAGATACCAGTCGAGACAAGCGCCTTACTGCTGTTGTTGCTCAGGCGAGGCAGTTGACTCAGAGGTCCAGCCGAGACGCTGCGCAGGACCCCGGGCTTCTCGAGGGCCGGTGGGGAGTGGAATGGCGAGCGCTGGGTACTCTCGTGTTGGTTCGTCGGGCTTCTCACGAGCTCCAGTGGCTTCAGCCTACAGACCAGGAGAGTAAGGCGTGACACTGTCATGCTAGCCCTGCTATTGTGACTCAACAAAGTAAATGAGGGACTAACCTTGGGATTCGCGACGGCTTCAGAGCACCGGAAGCACCACCAGTTGGGATCGGATGGATCGAACCACCGTTTGCATGGAGAGACTTCTTCCGTCTCTCTTTGGCAGGTTCTGCTGCAGCAACTTGTGGGAAATTGCTGAGTGACGACCCGTCGGCGCTTCGCTCGCGCTCGTCGTTGTCAGCATCTCGCGACTTCTTCTTCGAATGCCTCAGCGGGAATGGAGACGTCACGTCCGAGTCGTCTCCATCATCACCGTGCTCGTGGGGCTCCAGGCTAACGTTCGCCTCAATTTTCTGCTCAGGCCGTGGATCGTGCTTGGGCTGCTGGAGCTTCGGCAGACTCTGTCCGGTGGAACTGGTGGACGACGAGGAGGCCGACGATTTCCGCTGCGAGCTGCTGCTACTGGTATTGCTGCTGCTGGTCGACGATTTGCGCCGCGAGGACTCGTCTTTTGTTAGGAAAGGGTGCGCTAGTAACTGCGTCGTGGTGGGCCGGTCGTCCGGATTCCGCTGCAGACACCACTTGAGGAACGACGCCGTCTACCAACCATGTTGCATAGAGAGTTGTGAGCATTTCAAGGCTAGTCCACGAATGAGAGAGGACCTCCAAAGTTCGTCAATGGAACCTACCTCTTCAGAGGCATCGGCGGGTATCGTCGGCGTGCTGTTGCTCGAGACGATCTGGTACATGGCCGTGAGCGGGTTGCTGTACTGCTGCCAGGGCGAGTGGCCTGTGAGCATCTCGAGGACCGCGCAGCCGAGGCTCCAGATGTCCGCCTTGAGCCACCCGTCCTCGCTGGTCTGCGCTTCGCGGATCACCTCGGGCGCCATCCAGTGCGGCGTCCCCTTGATGCCTCCGACCAGAGACACACTGCCGATCTCCTTGAACGCGCCAAAGTCGCCCAGTTTGATGCATTTCTGCGACGCGCTCAGGAAAATGTTGGCGCATTTGATGTCGCGATGCGCGATCCGGTTCGCGTGCAGGTACTGGAGCACCTGGCAGAGCTGGCGCGTGAACTTCTTCACCTTGGGCATGGACAGCGGACCCCCTTTCCGCAGCTTGCTGCTCAGCGACCCCCCGGCGACGTGCTCCATGTAGATGATGAGCTTCCGGTTCTGCTTCTCCGTGGCCTTGTGGTAGTGCACCAAGTACCGGTGCTCGAGGCGCTTCATGGTGCGCACCTCGCGCTTGATGGCCTCGATCTCGGCGACCGAGAGGTCCTGGATCAAAATGATCTTGGCGGCGATCTCGCGGCCCGAGCCCACTTCTTCGCAGCGATACACGGAGCCCTGCGCTCTGTAGGCGACAGTGGCATCGTGACAAAGCCTCCGAACTTGTTAGAGTCGTGAAGGGGATTGAGGACCGAAGTGGTGAGAAAAATCAAGACGTACCCTTGGCCGATTTTCTCCTTGCGGACCCATTTCCGACTACTGCTGCTACCCTTGGAGCTGGCGCTGCTGGTTGTGCTACCCGTGCTGGGCGTGGGCGATGCGCTGTTGCAGGACGAGTAGCTGCTATCAGAGAGCGAAGAGGAGGAAGAAGTAGGCGAGAACGGGAGCGCGAGCATTCGCTGCTGGCTTCGCGCTGAGGGGGAGCTACGACTGGAGGTCGATTGGCAGGAACCTGGGGATGGTTTGCTGCGAGTCTGCTCTTCATCGGTGAGGTCGTCTTGCTGAGGTGAGCTGCTGGCGGGCACTTTGACTCGAGAGCTCTTTCGGCTCCGCAGTGGCGCTGCTGTTGGCGCTGCGGGTGGTGATGGCAATGGAGGCGAAGCTGGCGACTCCCGTTCTTTCATGGCACTTGGACTGAATACTCTGAGCAGGCAGACCAGCACAAAGCTGGCTGGTATGCAGACAGCAATGCGCGGTGGTCAAAGCGCAAGTGGCCATCGGTTATTGCTCCCCCTCCGAAGAGGAAGGAGCGAAGGAAGCGGCATTTTCGAGGCGAACGCGCTGAACCTCTCGCCTCAGACTCCAAATAAAGAGGGACACAGGCACATGGAGCACCCGGAACTGGACTCATGGAACCAAATATACTTGTTCGGAAATAACGGCACGGCCCAGCCTCACAGCGCATCCGTGAGCAACGTGTTCATGCGGTTGAGTTGAGTTGTTGGGAAGGTGTCGATGATCTTTGCGGTCAAGTGATGGTGACTGGATCATCCAACCTCCGAGTGTGAGTTCCATCCAATCAAATTGACTGTGTCTAGTTACTGCCAATAACATGAGCTAGTATATGAGAATGCTTATGCGCCAATGAATGCACAGCAACCTCCAGATTACTGCGCGCTCATTGGTGCATAAGCATTTTCACATTTTACTGGCACCGACGCCCCACCACAGAAAGCCATCACCCATTTCCAGCAGGAGCCATGGCGAAGGTGCGGCGCGCGCTTCTTTCTCTCGCTCCATGTGGCTGCACGCGCGTGTCGCCTCCATGGCGATACGTGCGCGCGCTCATGCGGTTTTGATGATGCACCTGGTGTCTCATTTGATTGTACTTTGTGGCGTTTTGCGCGCAGGGAAAAGCTAAGAACGTGGTGATCAAGATGCTGAGTGCCGCCGGCACCGGGTACGTTCACAAACCAAGCCAGTGCATTGGGAGCAGTACGCGCATTGATAGCTACTAACGGCGTGCTCACGTGTGGCTGCTATCATCTGCAGCTTCTTCTACACGACCACGAAGAACCCGCGCACGGTCACCAGAAAGCTCTCGCTCCGCAAGGTACCAACGCATTTATTAGTGACTTAGTGGATTGCGTTCCGTACAGCGTGCGAATACTTACGGTCCTTTCATCGTGATGTTCTGATGCAGTACGACCCGGTTGTCCGTCAGCACGTGATCTTCAACGAGGCCAAGATCAAGAAGGGTTAAGCCAAACGCACTTGCCCACAGTCGCCCTATATACACACACGAGCCGAAAGCGTTTGGATACGAATGCGCTGCGATAGACGCCTCCGTTAAATACACAAGCCAGCGACCGCTTTGTTTGCGAGATGGGAGCCCACATACACGCACGAGCGAGCCATTGGTGGTGGTGCTTTAACGTTTGCTGTATTATTGTTGTTTCCGCAGGGGGGGCGATCTCTATAACTCTGTCTCTCTGCTAGACGAGTCGCCGCCCTTTGATCACGAACGCGTTCTCATTCTCGCTCGCCAGCACCACGACCCCAGCAGCAGCAGCGCCATTGACAGTCTCACGGCGACTCACCGCCACAGCCGTAGAGGATGGGAGCTTGCGCTGCTGGTCTTCGGGGATCTCCAGCTCCGTCGGGTCTGCCGGCAGCGGCTCCTCCGAAAAGAACTCGTGCTTGAGCGCGTCGTCGACCGAGATGCGCTTCTTCGGGTCCAGCTGCAGCAATTGGCTCAGCAGATCAACGCCCGCACTGGAGAGCTCTTTGGGGAACTGGTCCTTCACTGGCAATGGGTTCGTGTCTTTGAACCTCAGGAAGAACGGCAGCTCAGACGCCTTCTCCCAGCCATTCTCGCCCGGGGACCCAAGCGCTTTAAAGATCAGACTCAGCTGGTCAATGTCCGACGCGCCATCGAAGAACGGCTCGCGCAGCAGCAGCTCGGCAAAGATGCAGCCGATGGACCACACGTCCACCTCAACACCGTACTCGTCCTCACCAAAGAAGAGCTCGGGCGCACGGTACGCTCGCGTCACCACCTGGATCGAGCGCTTCTTACTGGCCGCACTGCTACTATCGCCATCCGCATTGCTTGGTGGGTCGATCATCGTGGCCATGCCAAAGTCTGTGATCTTCGCTGTGTGCTGCGTCCTGGAGAGCAGCAGGTTGTTCGGCTTGAGGTCGCGGTGCAGAATCCCGCGCGCGTGCAGCTCCTGCACGCCCGTGAGCAGCATGTGCAGATACGTCTTCACGTGCGAAACACTCAGCAGCGGGACCTCGTCCTTCGCCTTGATGATCGCCTCCAGGTCGCTCTCCATGTATTCCAGGATCAGGTACAGCTTGTCGTTGCGCTCCACCGTGTCCAGGATCTGTCATAACAGTCAAACACACACACACACACACAAGTGCCCGCATCAGACAGCTGCATCGACACATAGCCATATGTATAAGCTGACGCTAGAGCGATTCTTACCTGCACGATGTGCCTGGCGTCGCGACAGCGCTCGAGGAACGCGGCCTCGCGCCTGCCGGCGTCCACTCGTCCGAGCACCTTCTTGATCGCCACGCGCTCCGCTGGCGCTTCTGTGCCATTCGAGTCGGCAGAGCTGCTGCGCACGCCGGCGTAGACGGTGCCGTAGGTGCCGCGGCCGATCTCCTGGTGCTTCTCGTACGCGCCGATGAGCTTGGGCGGCGCGCGCGCCACGACTGCGTCCATCTTGCGCTTCATTTTCGTGCTCTGCAGCTGATGGCTTGTGGAACGGAAGCGCAATCTTTTTCGGGTGCCGGTAATTGTTTTGGATTACAATCGGATTGGCTGGAAATGCTTTGATTATAGCGAATCGTATGGACGGATTGGTGTACATCCCGTGCAGAAAAAGGGGCGCTGCGTCGCTTCCACATTGCCTCATGTCCTCCTTTTGCAAACCTGTCTAGTGACAATAGAAGGATAGAGCTGGGGTCGATTCAGTGCTTCACCTTTTGTGGAAGCATCTCGACGCCGATACCTATTTCAGCAGGCGGTTCGGAGAAGCGCGCCTGCAAAAAGCGCGTTGTTTGTCCGCAGTCAGTTTGGAGCCAAGCGCCTCTCGAATGAATGAATGAATGGGAAATGACGCCGCTCTTGCCCAGCAGGCGACGCGACGCGCAATCAGAGCACAGTCCAGCAAAGCGTCCGTTGTGTAACACCGCCGCCGCCGCCGCCACTGTGGGGATTTGTATCGGGAGAGGAGCGCGAGCAGGCGGTTCGTTCGCTTGTTTGGATTTGGATTTGTTCCAACTGCATGCTTGCTTGCTTGTCGTGTTTTGTTTGTGTGCAGCTGGCTTGTGTGTGTGTGGCCGAATGAGCGAGTGTTGTAATGAATAATGGGAAGAAAGAAAGGGGCGGGCGGGAGGGGGATGACAAAATAGAAAGGTGCCAGTGTGAGTCCGTCCGTGTCGTGTGTGCGCGAGCCATCACCACTGCTACCAGACGACAGCAGGAGAGAGAGAGAGAGAGAGAGAGTGAGCGCGCGCCTGTGCGTATTTTCCCGCCCGTTCACTTCCCCCGCCACGTAAGAGTCGCTGAAGAGCGAGCACAGCAGCACGCACGGCACAGCAGACGACACGGTCAACTTCTACCACCACGACGAGCGCAAGTCCACAAGCGATCGATCACTTCGCAATCTGCACGACGCCTCCCAGCACACGCAAGGCACTAGCGACAACAAAAGCACGCACGCGGTCACCCAAGACACGATGAGCAAGAGCGTGCGCTGGTCCACGATCACGGTCTACGAGTTCGGCGTGGGTATCGGCGGCAGCGCGGTGCCCAAGCGCGGAGGGCCGGCCATCGGACTGGCGAAGAAGCCCGAGTTCGTGTGGAGCACGCGCGTGGACGAGGTGGACGCGAGCGACTCGGAGAGCAGCGACGAGAGCGTGGCGAGCGCTGACGACGACGAGCAGAAGGCCGCGACTGTGTCTCATGGTGGGAATGCTAATACAAGTGGCAACGACCGCAGCCGACGCCTGGCACGCAGACGGCGCGTGCGCTGGCTCAAGCCGCTGGAGCGCGTGACGATGCTCGAGCAGGCCGGCTGCAGCGAGCGCCGCATCTACCGGACGATGATGGAGAGCTCGGAGATCGCGATGTCGAGGCGGCTCTGCATATCCGTGCAGCGCAGCATCGCCGTCTGAGAGAGCGAACGAATGAAGACTTGTGGAAGGAGACCGAGCAAGTGATCTCTAGCTCTGCGTCTCAAGTCTCAAGCTGTGCGAGGCCGTGGGTGAAGAGATCGTGGTGGAGAGCGGGCTCGTGTGGCGTGATGACGTCTCGCAGGGCTTGGAGATGGAGCGGATCACTGCCAGGCGACGCGAACAGAGAGAGAGAAGGAGAGAGAGGCTCGGCCCAGAGGTTGTACCAGTAGCAGTAGCAGTATGAGCGTGTACTAACTTATAGAGAGATCGTTTGCAGACGCGTTTCCTTTGCAGCAGCGTGGCGTGCTCTCGGGCTCTATGTATTCAATGGTGTTCCTCCAAATGCCTCGGTGAGGAAAGCACGGTGCACCTATGGCTCCAGCAAGCAGCCTCGTGATCTCAAGCGCTATCGTACGAGAGAGGACACCGGCGTGTGTCGAATGCAAAGATTGATGGAGATGGAGGGGTCAGCATCAAATGTGTCCTCACAGTTCATAAGTTACGCTCTCTACGGGGGTTCTAGAATTACATTCATATGCACTTGGCCTTGCTTTGCATGGCGGTCTTGTCTGGAGACCGATGGCAGTCGCTTCCTTCGTCTTTGCGCTGTTCGATGACGGCTTGTCACCTTCAATGGCTCAGCTAAAGCAGCAAAGGCCCCACTCGGTATCGCCCCGCCACTCCGTCCACTTTCATGCAGACTTACTGCGCGCGTCTCGGCGACGCCCCGCTCTCGGTCGGCAGGCGTAGACAGAGCCGTCGCGACATGGCGATCTGCGACGACTCCATGAGCATGCGGTAGATGCGCCTCTCGCTGTAGCCGGCCTTCTCGAGCATGCTCACGCGCTCGAGCGGCTTGAGCCACCGCACGCCCCGGCGCGGGCGACACCGCTTCGGCGACTCGCTTGTTGCGCTCCTTGTAGCTGTTGGTGCCGTTGTCGTTCGCTCTTCACTGTCGCCCTCGTGCTCCACCTCACGCAGCGGTGCGCCGCGCACCGCCTCGACGGTCGTGCTCCACACGCACTCGGGCTTCTTGGCCAGTCCGATGGCCGGCCCTCCGCGCTTGGGCACCGCGCTGCCGCCGATACCCACGCCGAACTCGTAGACCGTGATCGTGGACCAGCGCACGCTCTTGTTCATCCTTGCTTGCTTGAGTGTTTGTTTGCTTGCTTGCTTGCTGCTTGTGATGCGTCGAATACGCAAGTGGCGTCGTGTCGCGTCTCGTGCTTGCTTGCTTGCGTGCTTGTTGTGGCTTGTGGCGAGTGGACACCTTTCCTCACGAGTCCTTCCTTTCCGCACGCGCACAAACGCAAGAGCGTGAGAGAGAGCGGGCCATTCACAGAAGAAGGCGGGTGGATGGATCTGGCAGGCGCCGTTCTTTTCCCTCGCTCGCTCGCTCCCATCAACCCGCGCCACCAAACACAGCACAAACGGCCCGCAAACCCGCATGTCAGGGGGTCCGCTCAGAAAAAACAGGCCGTCGTTTGCTTTCCAGCGTGAAGGCGTTCATCTCAGGCAAGCGAAAAGCGATTGTGCCTCGGAAAGCGACTCCCGAAAGTGATCACTCAAAAGTCGAGTTTCGGCGTGTCCGCTCGGTCGTCCGCTTCCCCTATCCGCCGTCCACCACACGCTGAAATTACAAAAATGGCTCGACAACAAACCAACGCAGGAGCAACCGACAGAGCGAGAGCCGAAAGAACGGAGGCATGTCGAGGCGGGCGAGTCCAATGGCCACGGCGCGCACTGCCGCCCCTGCAATCGACACAGCGGTGCCGCGTGTATATAGTATGCGTGGGTGCTCGCTGGCCGTTGGCACAGCTGCGACGCGCGGCTTTGTCTGCATCTCAAGGCATCTCTCGCTCTCCCTTTCGTTTGCGACGGCGCACTGCGACGGCACCTTCACACGAACGTGGTGTGTGTGGACCACACAACCAGTAGCGCCGCACAATCCCGCTGATTGGCTGAGACGAAGAGCCGTGGTGACGCAAACATCTGGTGGGATGTCTGGATCGTGGCAGCAGTCCATTGTCAGATCGGCCGCTTGTGCACCTCGCTAGCTGCCTGGTGACACAAACACACTTGTGGCACGAGCCAGCAGGCGAGCTGGGTTTGCTTCCCGTTCGCCGATTGACGGGGACGAGGAGCAAGGGCATGCACGGAAGGCGTCACGGAGGAGCTGCCCTCGTGTGGCGCTACCACTGCGCCG
The DNA here is from genome assembly GCA_023333845.1 of Globisporangium polare. NCBI lineage: Eukaryota > Oomycota > Peronosporomycetes > Pythiales > Pythiaceae > Globisporangium > Globisporangium polare. The sequence continues at coordinate 26,606 of JAASFQ010000116.1, read as the reverse complement.
GAACGAGCGAGCGCGCTTGGAGGTTGAAAGGGCGTTTAGTGGATCGCACGCTGCTTTCTTGCTCGCAATTCCTCCGCTTTGTACCCAAATCCCGTCGATCGTTCGTCTGCGTTTTTGCGCCAGGCAGCCTGCGACGAAAGCCACGCGCGTCCCTTATCAAAGGGGACGGCACCCCAAAACGGGGTTTTGTCGTTCTGGATAACGATCCACGACTGGCTGAAAGCCACGAAAAACGTTTCTATTTTTGTCACTATACGCTTTTTGATATACACATTTGTGGTACTTCAACACGGGTCGGGTTGGCGATGAGGAAGCCTTTGAAATTGGAAATGAATGATTGGAGTGCGATTTTGTAGACCAGATTGTGATCGCTATCTCCAGAGCCAACAGGCTGGTTTCCAGACATCTCGCGACCCGTGATTCGATACCTCGGATTCGTGAGCAGATTCGAATCTTTCGTACAAACACCCACTCAAAGCTGTAACTTTGTGTTCCAAACTCTGGCTGGAACTGGAAGCTGTATACCACACGTATAGCGACTGTGACATCAGACTTTCGAGCCAAACTGAAGGGAACGAATCGAATGCGTGGGGGAGGCTGCGATCGGTGTTGGGCGGCGGCGGTCGCCGTCGCAACATGCGCGGGCTGCACGCACAGCTTGCGCTTGTTCATGCGCATGTGTGCGATCTTGCTTGCCATGCGCTGCGCTTGCGCTGTAGACGGATAGCGATACAACATGTACGCGGACCTGTGCAACTCCAGGGTGTGTCGGTGCCACTGCAGCACAGAGCTCAACACGGAAGCATGGATACGAAGGAGAAGCACAGCAGGGGGAGAGCGGGCGTATGCTAGACATTGACGCAGGTGGTACTCACGCCGTCAAGGGTGCGCTTCTTCGTGTCGTAGACAAAGCTGGAGTCGCTTGGCTCGGTAGAACGGTTGAGGTCATGGAGAACACGAGCTTGAGCAGGCTTCCATGCCGCTACGAAGCCACACACACACAAATGCTCTCGCTCTCTCGTGAGGTCTTTGCCATTTGAATACTAATAATATTATAGCAAAATAATCATCCACGACGAACGCGTGCGTCTGCGTCCTACTTCTTCTTTTCTATGGTACAGATATGTAAAAAGACGATAGCTTGTGGACGTCCTTGCTCTCAGACGTAGCTGGCGGGGACCATGCGCGGGCGCTGGCTCAGGAACGCGGAAGGCGCGCACGGCTGGCGCTCGAGCATCTCGGCCTTGCGCTTCTTCGCCTGCTTGCGCTGCGCCTCGAGGTCGTCGTCCTCCGCGAGCGAGCGCCTCCGCGACGCGAGGATGATGTTCGTCTCGCGCGAGAAGCGCAGGATCATGCCGTCGCTCTCGCCCGCGGCCTGCAGCAGCCGCACGCGCTCCTCGGGGTTGAACCTGCGCACGCCCTCGCTGCGCTCGGCCATGTGGCCGACCTTGGTCGTCCACGTGAACTCGGGCGCGTCGGCCAGGCCGATCGCGGGGCCGCCCTTCGTGGGCACCGAGCTGCCGCCGAGCCCGACGCCGAACTCGTGGATCGTGATGGTCGCCCAGCGCACGCGCTTCTTGCCGGGTGTCACGGTTGAGGTGGCGGCCTTGCTGGGGCTGTTGCGCACAGCGGCCGTCGCCGGCTTCTTGCGCAGTGGCGAGCAAGTGGCGGTGCTTGGCGCAAGTGGCGCGTGCGCCGGCTCGCCGTAGAGCTCAGCTGTGGTCATCTCCTTCGGGGCCATGCTTGCTTGCGTTGTTGCTGCTGCTGCTGCTGCTGCTGTTGCGCGCTTGCTTCTTTTTTCTTTCTGTGTGTGCGGACGCTGGCGCCTTGCTCGCTCGTGTGTTGTTTGTGCTTTTTTTTGGCATTTGCCCTTCGGCCTGTCTGTCAGTTCTTTTGATGGCGTGGGCGGCGGACGCTGGCGAGATCGTTGACGCGGGCTTTGTATGGAAAAGTTGGTGTGGCGCGTTCTTGTCCCACGAAAGCACTGGCAAGCGCGGGTAGGGGTACGCTCAGAGATCCGCTTTTCGAGGGTGGCTTCACTTGGGTTTCCGCGCGCAGTAAGTTGGCCAAGTACTGGATTCTGAGTGTGTGGAGGTCTTCCGTTTGTAGAGGATGTATGCTGACTCAATCGTGGTGAGATCGAATGTGATTTAATAGCTCATCCACTATTCGATGCTCACTGACGGTAAACACAGTGAAGAGCAGGCGTGGACTGGAGAGCGGATAGGTACACTGCCGGACACAACGGGTACAGCAGGGACACACACTCACTCATTTCACAACGACAGCGTGTGGCTGATCGGCTCCGCTGCAGTGTTTGTGTGGCTTGGACGGCCAAGCGTGAGTGGGGGTGGTTTCCCCCAAATCCATTTGCTTGGACTTCTTTGCCGTGAGCAAGTGTTTGCGTGCTGCTTGGGCTTCTCTTCAAAGGATATGCGACCTTTTTGCAACCTTGCAGTCCATCATTTGCGTTTTCGCAGTATCCAGTATCCACCCCCACCGCCAAGCAGCTTTGAACAGCGTCACCAAAGTCACCCCACGGCTGCGCTGTCGCATGCCCGCCGCGTTGTGTCTGTCTGTCCAAATTCGTATTCTGAGCAGGCGAGGTAATAACGGCCGAGTCCATCGTATTCTCGCGAATGTATGTCACTTGCAGCCTGTGAAGGTGTCCATTCCACGCGACTGAGCAGTGCTGCACGAGTTCAAACTCCTGGAAGATCGGCGTCGGCTTCAACAGAGTATGCAGGCTCTGCCGCTAATATTTTGTGCACAGGAACCAATTGGCTCAATTGTTCCGGCACCAGCAAAAGATAGCTTCCTTGAGCCCCACAGTGCTGCGGTTTGCGAGCACATGGACACTCTACTGCTCGCCAAGCAACAGAGTTCAGCACGGGAGTCAAACACACACATCCAACAACAGGCTTGGTTGTCAAACAGGCAACTCCAACGTGAAGTAGCACAACTGCAGCTTGCGCGCATTTGTTACAGGTCCCTCTTACCGCATCTTACTCCAAGAGCTCCGCGTGCAGGTCGCTCTTGAGCCCGACGGGCCGGTCCTGGAGTTTCACGTACCACTTCAGATAGATGATCGGCGAGAGCACGCAGATGACAATGAGCAGCACGGCCGACTGGAGCCAGGCCTTCGCGACGAGGCTCACGGCGAACACGTAGAGCGCGAGCTGCGTGAGCGCGATGACCCCCGTGCACGCGAGGTCGCGGTGGTTCTCGCGGTTGATGTCCGCGATCGTGTCCTGCGTGAAGCACATGAGCTTGACGGCGCCCCAGGCCCCCGGCGGCCGCGCGAAGCGGTAGAACCGGCGCAAAACCTGGTCCGACACGGCGCGCGTGCGCAGACACACGACCACCGATGTCACAAGAGACACCGACGACGTGATCAGGAACGCCGTGAGCTCCGGCAGCAGCGGCGCAAAGCTAATGGACACAAGCAAGCAGCAAGTCAGTCAACTATAAGAGCTCAGCACATAACCCATTCTCAGCCACACACACACACTCACATGAAGATCGCGAACGCGGCGATGAAGCCCGAGAGCACGCCACACAGGCAGCTGTAGGCGTTGAAGCGCGACCAGTACCAGGAGAAGAAGAAGGGCCAGACGAAGCCGCCGGCCACGGCGATGGTCATGAACCCCCAGATGCGGTTGATCGTGTTCACGTACAGCGACAGCAGCAGGCCGGCGAGCATCACAAACAACGACGACGCACGCGCGTGCCACAACAGCTGCTTCTCGCTCGCCTGCGGGTTGAGCAGCGCCTGGTAGATGTCCACGGTCCAGTACGCCGACGAGCTGTTGATCGACGTGTCGAAGGTCGTGAGCGCGGCCGCGAGCAGCGACGCGAGCACGAAGCCCCGCACGCCCACGGGGAGCATCTTGTCGATCACGATGGGCACGACGCGCTCCGGGTCCATGACGAAGCCCGTGTTGTCGATCGTGAACCGGATCGCCATGACAGCCACGCCGCCGCTAAACGCCCACCGCAGTGCAAGCAGCACCATGGCGAGGAACGTCTGCGAACGCACCTCTTTCTCGGACTTTGTAGCCAGCACGGTCTGGAGGCCTGAGCCACCGGGGCCTGAGGCGGAGCGCATGGCCTGCAGCAGCAAGTACGTGCCCAGCACGAGACTGAACGAGTTGTACATCGAGTACGAGGCTTCGTCGGGCAGGTGCAGGCTCGCTGCCGGGAGCGCGGACACCCAGGAGCTCTTCGAGTACGGGATCTTGAGCATCGTGTGGTCACCGCTGCTGCTGTCTTGGCTCTTGATTGGGATAAAGACCGAAAAGTGCTCGGGCAACGAAACCGTCATGCCCATGACGGCCACGATCACGAACGACGCAAAGATGAAGAGGCTCTGGTACACGTCCGTGTACACGACGGTCGTGAACCCGGATGCGATGGTGTACAGGATCGCGATGATCATGAGGAAGAGCGCGGCCCAGAACTCGGACGGGAGCCCGAGCCATTGCGGGATTTTCACGAACTCGGTGAAGAACTTGCCGCCACCCACGGCGAAATACGTCACGGCCAGGATGCCGTTCATCATCCACGTGAACGCGATGAGCGTGCGCAGTAGGATGCCATCGCGGCGGTCGCCAAAGCGGAACTTGATCCTAATAAGAGACATCAAACCACCACCGTGAGCCAACCAGTCATCAAAGCATCCGTTTAGAGCAATGAGCCACTCTGCATGAGAACGCACCATTCGCCTCTGGTCTTGACCGGACAGCGGCGCGAGAGTTTGCCCGTGTACGCCAACTGGAACGCGAGGAACAAGCACAACCCGCCGCGGATCTCAATGTACATACCCTTGACGCCGAGCGCGTACACCAGCGCCGTGTTGATCATCGTGCCGGAGATGTCGATGTACGAGCTCACGTCAGCCACGCCCAGCGCCCACCACGGGATGCGTCTTCCGCCCAGGTAGTACTCCTCGAGCACTTGGTCGTGCGCCTTATTCTTTGCGTCTCCATCGCGTCTGTGATGGGCCTTGTCGTTTCCGTGTTGTTGCTCGCGCTGCTTGCGGAACGTCTCGCGGTCACGACGCTCCTTGAGCGTGAAGAAGAAGCCGACGCAGAGCACGGAGAAGAGGTAGAGCACGCAGAGCGCCAGGTCGATCGAGCTGAGGCCCGCAGAGGCGCTCACGGAGGCGGTGTAGCCGCTGGGCGTCGCCGTCTTCGCTGCTGAACCTGCTGGTGATCCACCGCGATCCATGTTGCCGGCTTGCCTCGAAGAGATCCGAAGTGTCGTGGGGAATAAGGATCGACCATCACTCTGATCAGCACGTGTGGGCCACACGAATGTACTCAGCTGTGTCGCACCCATCCATGCTGTCCTGGCTCTGTCCACCTCGGAAGGACAAGTGGGAGTGCTGGTGCGCAAGCAGCAAGTCCACACAGCCAAGAGCTTGGCTCGTGCGAGAGGTTGCTGCTCTTGGTGGAAAGATCACTCAAGAACGCGCGAGTCTCCATCGCCGACCGCACCTGCTCCGGAGCGCGCCAAGCTCGAGGCGCTCACGCGTGCCGCTCGTGAGAGAGGGTGTGACAGCACCATATTCTCTGACAACGTTATCGAAGGACACATTTTCCCGAATGGGAGCAAGACGAGAGCTCCCGTGTGACGTGTGCACACTTGGTGTTTGTAGGTGGACGGGTGTTTCCGAACGGTTCAGATGCAAGACCGGTTTTGACCTTGAGGGAACGCTTTGTGCCGACCCGAATTTTGTGGTGGAGAGAGCAAAAGCCAATGTGTTGTGCTTGCGATACGCTTCTCAATGCATTCCATCTCTGCCGCTCACGCGCCTTCTTCCTCGGGCAGGCGTGGACAACCGGGATGCGTGGGTGGAGAGAAGGCCGCTACGCCGACTGGACACTCGAACCCAGGCAGCGGCTCAGACACAATGTGGTTTGCGGGCAGCTCGACCGAGCGCTGACTGCAATGCAATGCGTGACTCGCAAATCAATATCCACCGAACTATGGGCTGATGCAGCCCGAGCGAGCGAGTCGCTGGGTCGCCCGAAGTAACGGCACTCTTGCTGATTGACACACACAGAGAGAGATGCATCCAGAGAGACACACGCGCGATTTGGCGCTCGTGGTTGTGCCATTTGCTAATGATGGATCGGAAGAAAAAGCTTGACGACGTCTGGTGGATGGAAAAGTATCCAGTCCCGCCCTTGGGAGTGACGAGATCGATCGATGTGGAGATGTGGAAAGCGAGCCAGTTGAGTCGAGCGGGACGGACGGACGGATCGATCGATCGATGGACGCGTTGGCTTGGCTGATTGCCTGCTGCACTGTGCGCCTCTCCATTGGCAGCGAGCCAGATAGCCGGGCGGCTGGCTGGCTGACTGACGACGGGGGTCAAGCACGTCGATGGAAAAGAGCGATGGTTTGTTGCTGGTCGTGTCGTCGCTCGCCGAAAGTGCTCTGCCTTGTTTCCTCCCCTGAATAGCGTGTCCCACTCCAGAACGAGATACATGTTGAGCCAAAAAAGGGGGTCCGCAGCAATTTAGGGACATTATCAGGACAATCTCCCCTAAATAGAGTGGTTGGTCTTATTTAGCAGTATCAGATGGGCTCTGCCTGCTTCGAAAAGGAGACGGTTTTCAGTCAGCGAAAGAAATCTCGTGCGCGACCAACAAATGCGCGGTGGTTCAGCCAAAAGGAGCCGTCCGTCCGCTCTTTCGTCGTTGGCTCGCTCGCTATCTATCAAGGGATCGCCAGCGGCACCAGTGGGAGTCAGTGGCCAGTGCCACTTTGCTTAGTCGCCGTCGCTGTCGTTGGCGCGCCGTCCGCCCATCGGGCGATCGATCTGATCGCGGCGCTGCTGCAATGCGCAGTCGGCTTCTTCTTTCCATCACTTCGTGTGGGGATCTGATTCAGTTCCTGCGTGGTTCTGGACTGCAAGTGCTGCATTGAAACGGGCGACAGCTGATTCGTTGGGCGCTCGCCACAAATAGCGCAGGGACAGCACGTCCAACAAACTGGCTGGTGCATCTTTGTGGCGGAAGGATTTCCTCGTGGGAAATGAAGGCTTCAATGGCCCCCGACGCTCTCGATGGGGATTGAGTGTTCGGCAGATGCAGTTGGGAGAAATGGAGACAGGCGGTGGGGTGCAGAAGGTGGTGCGGGTCATACGGATGAGATCGTTCGTGGGGCGAGCTGAGTGGAAGCGCTACATGAGACCAACGAATGGCCCTTGCACAGAGCAGCGTTGGATGAATGTCGTATAGCGTGTGTATTAATGTATGTGCATAAATCAAAGGTATCTGTATCGCGCATTGTTTCGCGTGCGCTCTCATAGTCTACTACTTCATCTTGTCGTCGTCGTCTTGGTTTTCTTTTTGTTCCCGTGATGTTGCTGGCTGGTCTTGTGACTCGTTCAGGCGCAGTTCCGTTGCTTGGCCCTTGAGGTCGCTCTTGTTTGTGGTCGCTCGCTCGCTTCACGTCGCGAATAAATTACATGCCAAAACTTCTTCTTCTCTTCTCACAAAAGACAAATAACTTAGACGTAGTTGGCCGGGATCATGCGCGGCCGGCGCGAGTACACGGAGCACGGGCGCGGGCGCTCGAGCAGCGCCTGCTCGGCGTTGCGCTTGCGAGACTTCTCCTTGCGTTCGTCCGCGAGGTCCTCGAGCACCGTCCGTCGGCGCGAGCCGAGGATGATGCTCGTCTCGCGCGCGTAGCGCTCGATCATCACGTCCTCGACACCCGCCTTCTGGAGCAAAGCCTTGCGCTGGTCGGGCGAGAAGCGGTGGATGCCCTCGCTGCGCTCGGCCATCTCGCCGACCTTCGTGACCCACGTGAACTCGGGGGCGTCGGCCAGCCCGATCGACGCGCCGCCCTTGCTCGGCACGGCGCTGCCGCCGAGGCCCACGCCGAACTCGTGCACCGTGATCGTCGACCAGCTCACGCGCTTCTTCTTCGAAAGCGACGAGGTCGCCTTCTTCTTGGTGGGCGACTGCTTCAAGGCGCTGAGCTCCATGGCTGCCGAGACGCAGTGGACCTCGACCATGTCGACATCCGCGGAGGCGGCCGCCACCGCCGGGGCGCTGCTCCTGCTGCCGGTGCTGCACGTGATAGTGGGCGTGGGCAGCGCGTCGCGGCTGCTGCTACTGAGGTGGTGCTGCTGCGGCTGCTGTGGGCTCATGGTGGCGGAGGGAGGGAGGATTGCTGTGGCTTTGTGTGGGTGTGTCTGGCTCGGGCGCTTCTCTCGTCTGCGTTTGCTCAACTGAGTCGAGTGTGTGCGCAGCAGAGCAACGCTCGCTCGGCCACGGACGACGGACGGCTTTAGATGTGCCGTCCGCTCGCCCATCACCGTGTCGGGTGTACCCAGTGGACGGAGGGGACAGCTATACAATCTCGAAATCGTTCGCAGCGAGCTGGTGTGAATAAGGCTTGTTCTTTGGATGCCGATGAAGCGGTTGTGCGACCTTTCCATGTTGATACTGGAGGATACCAAATGTGGCAGGTTTAGCGTCCGCTGTGTTTCTGGGTGGCGCTGGATGGATGCTGCCACCGAACGCAGAGAGCGGATTGGCGACTCGAAAGGGCGTTCGTCCGTTGTGTGTTTTGGGGGTGGCAGAAGATCGGCTGCTGCCACCGACTCCGATCTGTCGCAGAGACCTTCAGAGCGTGACCGACCTCGTGACGACAGTGAAGCAAGCAAGCAGCTTTGATTGAACAACCGGTTTGCATCGCGACAACACCAACCGAGCGGGCGCAGGGGACAGCACGTCTTTCGACAAGCTGCAAGCTGCAGCCTCGCTATTGAGGGAAGACACCAAGACTCGTTATCTCCACGTGGCGTCTGCTGTGACTGGAAGTCAGCAGCGCTCGTCGTGGTCACATGGCGTTCCAGTTCGCCGAGGCACAGTCTTTTGTGCGCAAATTGCGTAATCCACCTCACTTCAAGGTTTTGCGATTTTGGACACAATCTCGTGGACGCCCCTTCTAGCTATATCAAAAAGGGCTGGCTTTCCATGTGCCGCCTGCACAAGATAGGGAGTGCATAAAGTAATCCGCTTTATCGAAGCGAAGAGGGTGTTCAGCTGACGTGTCGCCGAAAAGGTACCTCCCCTTTCAAATACGCTTTACCGCGGCATCGGGTTGTAGAGGGTTTATCGACGAGGCAGCAATCCCAAGTGTCATGCTCCGAGTCAGCTTCGAGTCGTAGCTGCCTGCATCAAGCGCAGCAGCAGCCTTCGACTCTCTTCGCTACAGCAGCTTGCTGGTTGGTTCCGGCTCAGAATATGGAATCCATAGACTGTTTGCTGCACCAACGCTTTGGTGGCGAAGAGCAACTGTCAAACTCACTCGACGGCAACTTCTCGCGCAACTTGTGAGGGGGGGGGAAGAGAGCAAGAAGCTACTGGAAGACTCTCTCTCGAGGCTCATAGTTAAATAAGCTTGGACATCTCGCTCATGGCCTGCAAGTTGTCGTCTTCCGGGTCGCTGTCGTGCACGATCTGGTCCTCGCAGCCCTGCACGACGTCGATGAAGACGTAGAGGAAGAGCGTGGGCACCGCGAGCACCATGAGCACGACGGTGTAGTCGCCGTCCAAATAGATCTGCGCCCATGGGTTGAGCAAGTAGTTGAGCAGCCCAAAGGAGAACGAGACCGTCGCCATGAACGCCTGCAGCGTGCCATTGAGCTCGGCTGGGAAGCACATCACTGGATTCACACAAGCAAGGCATTAGTACGACAACTTTAGGTCAAGACCTCCATCACAACAGCAATGTAATCCAACAACAACAAAAACTCACTGATGTACGCGAACTGGAGCGCGTAGAGACACGCCTGCGCCATCGAGTAGACGAAGAACGTGAGGATCTGGACCTTGAGCGACGGCACGAGCAGCAGCGTGATGAAGAGCTGCACGAGCGCCAGGCACGCGAAGAAGATCGCCTTGAACCCGTAGCGGTCGATCACGTAGCCCACCAGCGGCGAGTAGACGAACGTGCCGTTCACGATCACTGGGTACAGGATGCTCGTGTACAGCGAGGCTGAGTTTGCGTCGTCGCCAGCCATGTCCACGAGCATACTGGGGATCGCCCCACCGGCGAACGCGAAGATGAGCGAGATCCAGCCGAAGAACACGGCAAAGTACCAGAGATCTACGCGTCTGAGCTGCGTCTTCATACCGCTTACGAGACCGATGGGTGTCTTGATCCGCGGTTTCTCGATGCGGAAGCCTGGAACTGCGAGCGAGTCCCCCGGTCGCGTGATGCAATTGGTCGGGAACAGCAAGAAGCAGACAGCGATGCAGACCACCACCAGCACTCTGTGATCACACACGCAAACACACCGTTAGCCCTATTATCATAACACCAACCACAGCAGCCATAGCACGTACCCGTAGACTCTGAAGAAGACTGATCGCGTGACAAAGTCGATCTCGAGCGCCATGTAAATGTACCCGGAGCAGTTGAACAGACTGGAGAGCGTGCTGCACACGAAGCCCTGCACGCGGTACAGTTGCAGGAGCTGGAAGGCCGCCAAGTACGACCCTGTGCCCCCTGCGCCAATGAGCGCGTAGCCGATGATGAGCCACGAGCCGTAGCCCGTGTGCGAGTCGCCGTAGGCCATTGCAAAGTTGCCCGCCGCAGAAAGCACGAGCCCCAGGATCGCAGTCAGGCGCGGGCCGAAGAAGTCGAGAAAGACGCCGAAGAACGCGTTCGCGGCGCTCAGACACAGGAAGCTCGTGGAGAAGACGTACTGCAGGTGGATCTCCTGACTCGGGCACAGCTGCGAGTCGTCTGTAATGCTGTCGGTACAAAGCTCGGACCACTGGCCTTCGCGCACCAGCGCCGAGTAGATCGGTCCGAAGCCGAGGATGAGGCCACCGGACGTCAGCAGCACGATGAACGCAGCCACGAAGAACATGGCCTCCTTCGATAAACGGTACTTGCCTTCGTCTTCTACTGCTGCTTGAGCTTGAGCATCAATGTCGTCTAGATAGGCCGCCGTGCCTTCTTGCACCGTCGTGGCAGTGCTCTGCTGTCGCGCGCGCTGCCAAGCAATCAGCAAGCGGTCGTCCTCGTTCTCTTCGTCAAAGTCGCACTCTCCATCAAAGAGCTCTTCCTCCGCCACGTCCTCCAGGTCATCGACGCTGCTCACTGTCTCCTCTGTGTCCTGCACGGCATCCAGCAGCTCGCGGTCTCGTCTCAAAACGTTGCTGCTCGCTTTCCGGAAACTGCGCTTGCGGCCAACTGCTGATGTTGCACTTTCTCGGTCGCTGACACCACCGCCACTGCGCACGTCATTCGTGCTGCGAGCAGCTTCGTGGTCGTGATACCGCAGCGAGTGCGGAACGCCAGCGCCATATGCCGCCGGCAGCGAGACGATGTCGCCCGTGCTGCGCACGGCCGCAGATGCCGCGCGCCGCAGGTTCGGCACGCGGTTGCTCGAGACCGACAGTCGCAGTGAGGGCGACGATGGAGATGTAGCCGACTGCGGTTGCACTTGTGAAGGCTGCTGCTGGTCCAGGCCGCGAAAGTCCGCCGGCGTCGAGTAGTAGCGCGGCCGGGCGGACAGTGCGGACGTCCCCCAGCGCTCGTCCTGCAGGTCGCGCGTGGACGCCATGCGCAGCACGATGTATCGCTGCGACATGGTCTCCTCTTCCTGTGGTAATGCGGATCGCTAACTGGCTGGTGCGCAATGGACGGAGGGGCGGCTGACAGGCGCGTCGACGTGGGATTCCTTCCGCTTGCTGCTGCCGTTGCTGCTGCTGCTGCTGTGGCGGCTTCGAAATGGAACGCACTTGCCGTGTTTGTTTTGCTCTTGATTGTGTTGCGCATTACCTGTCAAGAAAAGTTGAGCAGCGGATGTTGACCTGCTTTCCATTTGGTGAACCTTTTTATTAGCTGGCATGATTACACAAGCCAGCCTTTTGCCTGATTACTAGCGATGATATGATGTATGACCAGCAGTAGTTACTTTTGAAGCTCAAGAAAAAAGCGTTATCGTTCGTTCGTGCTGGCTGTTGACGGTTTGCAAAGTGTTCGTGCAAGTGACCTTTTACGGGATGAAAAGATGCGGCGTTTTAGGCGCCAGCACGCAAAATACTGTATCATATGATGCGTTGTGAAATATAGTACCCGATTTGTCCAGAATACTGCTATACTATTCATACCAGCTCCTGTGAAAATGCATCACCAATGAATTCTCATTTGCGATTCTCGAGTTCCTTCACGAGAAACAGATTGGTGGCCATCATCTTTGTCAAAGTCTGCGCTGTAGTCGCCCGCTCTGCTTCCTGTGGTGCTGCTCGCCGGCGATCCATGCTGCGATGAACTCCTGTGCGGGGGTGAAGCTGCGGCGGACGAAGCCTCAGAAGAGCGCGACGAGAGGAAGCCTTCCTTCTCGTAGTCATCCTCATCACCGGCGTTCTCGCCCAAGCCATTAGCTCCAGTGGTCTCTCGCCCACCAGCTTCTTCAGTCTTAGCCTCAGCCTCCAAGCTATCGCCAGCATTTGAAGTGCTCGTTGGGAAGATCGACTGCGGGAAGATCGAGTACACGAACGCCAGGAACTCGGCTTTGCTCCAGCACCCGTCTTTGTCGAGATCAAAAGCCTTGGTGAGCGAGGCGACCTCCTCGATCTTGAGGTTTAGTCCGAAGGATGCGAGGCCGCCGCGGATCTCGCGCTGCGCGAGCACGCCGTTGCCGTCAGCGTCGAAGCGGCCGTAGAGTCTCAACGCAAAGTCCGAAGTCTCGTCGTCCTGCTGTGCTTCAGCTGAGGCTTCTTGCTCGGACTTCCAGCGACTCGTGATCGCGCGCACGATCTCCTCGAGGTCTCGGATGGGAAAAGCCCATGCTTGGAGCTCCGTGGTCGTGATCCAGCCGCTGCTGTCGCTGTCCAGACGCTTCACAGCCTCGTCGATGGCCTGAAGTGGCAAACTGATCGACTTGGCACCGAGTTTCGAGCGCAACGCGGTTTTAAAGACACCGACACGGACTTTCATCGACGGCTTCAGTTCTCCTGTACTCATCGACGCTGAGGTACTCGGCGCAGGCAAAGCTCCAGGAAGGTTGTGAAACCACGCGATCAAGTCAGCTTCGTCAGAGATTGCGGCGTGCAGTGCAGCGCGGACGCTGTTGACGAGTGCAAAGCGGTCGACATGGCTGTCGCCTCGATTCGCGTCACCCTGGTCGAGGAACTCGAGCCATTCGTCCAGCGTGACAACACCGTTGCGGTTCAAGTCGATCGTGTGGACGATCATCTCTGCCAAGGCCGCGGGCTGTGAGTCCGATGATGATGGCAGCAGTGTCGTCAGCTCACTCTCAGAACCATCACGAGCAACTGGAGAGGTGAGCGCGAGCGCGTTCTGCAGGAGCAGAGGGCTTTGGCTGGCCATGAAGCCCTGGATCTCGTCTCGTGTGACCTTCTTGCTGCCATCGCGGTCGATCTGAGCGAAGAGTGTGGTCAGCGCCGGTCGCCGTGACGATGATGAACCATTGTTGCTATTACTACTGGTTCCCAGTCCAGCGAGCTGGTGTAGCACGGAGCGCACGAGCTTCGCAGTCGCGCTCGCCTTTGTGATGTGCGACCGACGGCGCACGGTCGACTCGGGCGACTGCTGCTGCTCATTTGCTCCTAGTATCGGATTTCTACCAGCGACGCCATTGGCGCTTCGGAGACGCAGCCAGAGTAGCAACTCGTCGAAGGAGATCGACTTGTCGCCGTCCTTGTCGAGCTTCGCCACGAGCCTCGCGAGCTGCGCGGACTTCACGTTGAGCTGCAGCTTCGAGAGTGCCTTGAGCAACACGGGCACTGAACAGGTTTGTTGGTTCTTTCGAGGGTACGCACGCTTGAAGACAAAGCGCACGGCGTCTTCGATGGACTCGGCGTGCTGCTTGCGCGCCGCCTTGACGCGCTCCAGCACGGCCTCGCGGAGTCGCGAGCCGACGATCCCCAGGTTCTCAGTGTCCCCAGCTTGGCCAGAAGAACTAGATAACCCAGCGAGCGCGAACGAGATGAACTCGGCGATGCTGATCTTTGTATCACCTATGGCATCACCACAGTCGAAGCAGTCTTTGAGAAGCGTCAGGTTCTCCTTCGTGACCGGGAAGTGGATCGACTCGATGCACGCGACGAACTCGTCCAGGTCCAGTTCGCCGTTCTTGTTTGTGTCGAACTCTTCAAACACAAACGAGAGCGCGCTGCGAAAGTCGCGGTAGTCCGTGATCTTCTTCTTGCCCTGAGCTTCGAGATGGGCTCGTGCGGCGTCCAAGATCTTGCGGCGTAGGGTCTCGACGGCCTGGGAAACCAGCGTCAATTGGTCTTCAGCGGCATCACCATCGTCACCGTCTTGCTTGGATTCCTGTGGAGCTTTTCGAGGCGTCAAGCGCTCTACTAGCTCTGCGTCGTCGCCTTGAAGACCACGGCTTGCGCTGACAGCACCACTGTGGTCGTCAGTTGGGGAGGAACCTACTGGAAGGTCAAAGCCCTGGACGAATTGGCTCAGGGTGAGGTGTAGCGGCTGAGGTGGCAGTCCGCACTTCGCCTTCAAGAGCGCGATGAGCCTACACGACACAAGGATCACAGGTACAAGTGGCCAGTCAGTCTCTCGTACAAAAGGCTCACGAAGAAGGGGAGAACAAACAACACGTACGCTCTCGTGAGTTTGCGGTCGATGCGGACGCCAAAGCTCCGGATCCCCAGTCGAAACTCGGCGCGGTCGAGGAAACCATCGCGCCGCAGATCCAGCTTTGCAAAGATGAGCTCGTACTCGCCTTCGTCTTCGCCAGCGGCAGCAGCTGCCAGTGTGAAAATGCGTTTGAGCTTGCGGTACACGGCCACGAGCGCGCTCACGTCCTGCCTTAGCAGCGGCGGTGAGAGCGGAGATTTCACAGACAACCCAGGTTCTTGGATCTCTTCGTTCTGAGCCATCTTGAGGCTTAGCTGGCGTTCTTCGTGGACCAGAGCGCGCATCTCGCTCTCGTTCTGCGACATGAGACCCAGTTCACGAGCACATCGGTGCTGCTCCATCAGCTTTGGATACACGTTGCTCCGGCACACGAAGCCCCGAAGACGGCTCTGAATGCGAGTCGTTGCTTGCCAGGCTCTAGCACTCTGCTGGCGCTTGTCGTTCGCACTTCTCAGGCGCAAGAAGCGCTGAATCGTGGTCGCCGCTCGCTCGCGACCGCGATTCAAGAGGCTCGAAAGCTTTTGGTCGTGCTCTTCTTTGAGTTTGCGCTCCAGGGTGCGCTGTTCGAGCCGCTGCTTCTCCTCTTCGATGCGCTGGGCCTTCGATTTCTCCTTCTCGAGCTTCTTCTCGCGCTCGCGCTCTTCCCACGTCATGAGGAACGCTGGCTTCTGTGACACGACGTTCTCATCAATTGGGGATCCTGGGGCGGCGATCTCGAATCGGCTGACCACTCCGATCTTATTAGCGCTTGATGACTGCTTCACGGGCGAGCTGATAGAAGGTTTTTGTTCTTCTGGTGGGAAGCCGAGTTGCTCCTTGTCAGCGAGGCTCTTGTAGGTCGAGAGCAGCAAGTCGAGCTCCAAGCTCTCCTTCTCCAGGCGATCGCGTTGTCTTTTCTGTACTCATCATCAAGATAACAACAACCACACAGACACCCACAGGTCAGAAATGGTGCAGATCGGTTAACCGGCATCGGCTGAATTTGCGGTCTTCTTACCAGCTGAGACCGGGTCCTGAACAAGCTCGAGTGCGTGTCGGCGAGCACTCTGTACTGATCACTGTACTCCTCACACCTACCGGCAAGTGTCTCGACGCAATGGCTCAGGTACTGCGCTGAGAGCTGACTGAGCTGAAAGGCTTTCACGTGGTCGTCGTGGACGTGCAGCCCCGGGTCTTCGTCGAGCTCTCTGATCAAGTCGCCATAGAGAACCTGGTCCTGGAACGAGCTCAGGCGCTCCACATCCGCCTATCAAGCATCGAGTCATGTCGGTCAGCATTGCGGCAACGAATGTGAAGCTCAGCCATCGTTAGAAAGAGCGACTTACGTGGAAGAAGATGTGGCGCACGCTCGTGGCCACGACTGCGGACCAGTCGATGGTCTGGAATGGCTCGGTAAACGCGAACGCCGGATCCGCAATGCTTGTATCGGGAACTCGAGAGTGATTCTCCTGTTTGCGTTTGGCTCGCTGGGCGACCTGCTGTTTGATGCGAGACGCCTTGGCATCACAGAGGAAGCTCACTTGCAGCTCTATGCTCAGGTTCATTTGAGCTCTTCCTGCTGAAGCCGAGTGTTGGTTCTCGTTGGTCGCCTGCAATGGGATCCACATGAGTGGCGTCTGGAGAATCGCCGATGCTGCAAGGGTCTCTTGCTGACTGTGGCTCCGCTGTTGTTGCTGGTACAAACTCGCAATACTGAGCGCCGCCATCCCGAGAAAGACGTCAAAGCCGTTGGGGAACTGGTTCCACACTTGGATCTCGACAAAGTCCAGCGCTGGGGGCAACACAAACTCCTCTTCTCCTGCGCTATCGCTCCAGATCGCAGTGAACCTGCCGTTCTGCTCACGTCGAAGCCGGTGGTCGCGACTTGAGGCTAACGCTTCATTGTTCAGACAGATGACTTTGTTGCTCTTGTTCGTCTTCTTCTTGGAGCGACGTGGCATCTGGTAGAGAACGCGCACGAATGGCGCCGAGTGAGAGGACGCGAGGCCCGTGACTGCGGTGACGCGCAGTTGCGTCCCCACCCATGGCAATGCTGCGACGGCTGCTGCTGCTGGTACGCTCTGTTGCGGCGTGGGACTCGTGCTATCATCGTCATGCAATGCGAGACGCTCATCTTCAGCAGCCCCAACTGGATCCGCAGGATCCATGGCTCAAAACACCTTGCTGATATCTTCATGACTTGCGAGACCAGGTCTCGCAGTCAAGCGTTGCACCACACAAGATCCGCGAAGGGTCACTGAGCTCGCAACTGACTTGGCGGACGCCCCTCTGTCACCCATTGCGTCATCACAGCGTTGCAATACAGCGGAGCACGAACGCATGATGCATGACTGAGCCTTACGTTCACTGCTACCACCACCACCAGACCCCCTCTGTCCATTAACTCTCCACACAAGCGATGAGCTCTGGAGCGATCCCCGCGCGCGGCGCATTCAGTGCGCACCTGAAGCTCCCCGAGTCCGCGTCGGGCTCCCCGATGAGCAGGAGCAGCGCGCCGCCGTCCGTCCTGTCGCTGTCGTCGCCACATTTCGGGTACGAGTACTATCCCGACCACCACTATTCCCCCGCAGGCAAGAGCGGTACCACAGCAGGAGCTGCACGTCGAAGTACGTCGAGTCAGCGTTTAACTCCCATTCCAGTGCCCAGGTCTCCGCCTCCGCCGCCACCATCCAGGCTACGACCCCCGCGTGCTGCGAGCGTCAGTGCAGCTCAGCCAATACGAAAGTCATCGACAGTGGCAGTCCAGCACCTTCCTGAGCCTGATACCAGTCGGAAGAAGTCGTCCGTTGGTACCAGGGGAGCTTCAATAGTACCAGAGAAGTATCGAGAGCAAGACCAAGTCCGCCATCCAAGCATCAAGCGAGAAGAAGTATCAGGCCGACTTGACACCATTGGTATCAGCATGAGTACCAACGACACCAACGAGGACGAGTATCAAGTACGTCCTGGGCTGGTACCAACCCCAAGTGTCCATCCGATCGACACTCTCGCGAAGAAGCTGAGGCAGCAGGCGCTGGAGCTCACAGTCGTGTACGAGCAGCTCGAGAAGAAGTCGCAGGCGCTGGAGGATCAAGAAAAGCAGACTCAGGAACTCAAGTTCCAACTCGAGAGTCTTAAATGCGCCAAGCAGATCAGCAAACCTGAAACAGCGAGGGCGGTGGCACCAAAGCGATCCAGTTCTACCACTGCTGCTACTCGCCAGTCTCGAGCACCAAAGAGTTCAACTGCGACTGCGACTTCAAAGAAAGTCGAAGAGCTCCAGAACCAGGTCCAAGAGCTGGAACAAGAGCGCAAGCAACACGAGCTGTCCACCAAACGCTTTCAACAAGCCCTCGCTGACTTGAAACTGCATCAAGATACCCGGATGCACGACCACCAATCGTTTCTTGGTGCGGAGGCTAAAGACAACGGAAACCAGTCATCAGCATCACCAGAGCTGTTCCTTCAAGAACAACAGTTGTACATCCGCGTGCTAGAGGAGGCCGTGCACCTGAAGGCCAGGGAGCTGCACGTCACTGGCCACGAAGAACTGCTCATGGTGCTCGCGGAGCTGCGCCACACGATCTACAAACAGGAACAGGACATCGCTGACAAGCAGAGCCAGGTTGAACGCCTTCAAGCGCAGCTCCATGAACAGAACGAGAAGCAGTTAGCGCAAAGCTATCAACTGGATGCGAAATCCACGAAGCGCGAGCTTGAGATCTACGAACTGAGGCAGGAGAAAGCGAGCTTGGCGGGTCAATTGGGCCAGGTACAGGGCCAGCTCCAGCGTGAAACCGAGCAGAGCCACAAGCTTCAGAAGAGTATCAAGGAGGGATCCGAACGAGAAGCTCACCTGCGCGAACAGCTCGCGAGTGCCGTGCAGCTCAAGACCCTGGCCGAGTCGAAACTTGACAGGCTGACGCGCTCCAGTCAAGAGACTTTGGTGAAATTGGAGCAGATGATTAGGAAATACGAGCACGAGGCTCAGAAATCGAGTCGGTTGGCTGAGGATTTGGCTGACAAGCAGGCGAGGTTTGAGGAGCTCAAGGCGCTTCAGGACGAGCTGCTAAGTAAATTCGACAGCTATGCCGCGAAGGCCGAGACTGCCACGTTGGACAAGGACAAGCTGAAGGCTCAGTTTGAAGCTGAGCTGGTGAAAGAGCGCGGCAAGGTGAAGCAGTTGGAGAGCGTGGTAGCTGCAAAAGAAGACGAGGCACGCGGCTTGAGTGAGAAGCTTGAGATGCTGGAGCTCAGGCTGAGTGAGACGCACGTGGAGCTTGTGAGTGTGACAAATGAGAAGCTGAAGCTGGAGAGTGGGATTCAAGACGAGCGTTTGGAGATGGAGACAGTGCTTCACGACCAAGCGCTGGAACTGAGCCAGAAGATTCAGGAGGTCGACGCGAGCGAACAGCGCTGGAGTGGGGTGCTGGAAACGATGAGGCAACTGGATGCAGCGATAAGAGGATCGATTGCGATGATCATGGCGACTGAAGCAGCCTCTGGCCAAACTGAGGACGAGGAGACAGCTGCGGGTCTGAGTGGACTGAGATTGTGCTTGCGCTCGCTCGACGACCTGAGGGCTTTTGAGTGGGTTCGCGACAGCCTTCTCCAGCAGCACCTGCCAACATTCCATGAGCTGATTGAGCGTATCCACAGCGCCATACTGGCGTCGACCAGCAGTTTGGCGGGTCTTCTTGGCTCTTGGGCTCGTGAGCGAGTGGATTTGCGCAAAGCCAATGAGGAACTACAGGGAGCCACACATATTTGCGAGGTCGAGATGCGGAAAGTGCATCAAGCGCATTTACATACCCGTGAGCAGCTTGATGAGGTACGAAGCAAGCGAGTACTCCGGAGGTTTCAAAGCTGATCATACGCTTTGGGATTTGACGAGTGTATGGTGAACGGCTGTTGTTTAGGTATCATCGGAGCTGGCTGACGAGAAACGAGAGACTCTGGTGCTCAAGTACCTGAACGAAGAGCTCAACAATGACATTGAGGCGCTGCGCATGCACAAAACCCAAGTGGTGGAGCAGAACAGCGTCATCACCACCTTCAAGCGCCAAAATGAAGAGCTCAAATCAAAGCTCCAGGCTGCTGAGTCAGCTGAGACGCAGTATAAAACAGTACTTGCAGAGAAGGTCCAGCACGTCCAAGAGCTCTACGAAGAGCTACGAGAGATGACGGAGCGAGTGGAGCATTTTGAGCAAATTAAAGGGGCATTGGAGCGTGCAGTGGAGCTGACCGAGCAGCAGAACTCCAGGAACGAAGAGGTGCGCATGCAGGCCATTCTCTAGATATCACCTGCATTGGCACAGCTGACGTGCTTGCACCTGGACGACATGCCTTAGTTGATGCTCCAGGTTCATGACCTCGAGAGCCTGAGGTGCGACCAGGAAGAGAGTCTCGAGTCGTTCAGATCGCGAGAAAAAGCATTCTCTGAGCGATTCCGAGGGCTCTTTCGCCAGTACTGTGGACAACTGCGCGTATGTTCTCCAACATCGTTCACCGGTGGGGCCCAGAAGATGCACAAGCTGGCGGGTGCTGAGGACGCAGAGATGTTGGAGCGACTGCAAATGTACGAAGACGAGGAGCTTCGTGGCGATGTCGTGCGCTTGATGCAGATTTTTCCGATGCTGCTGGAAGACTTGGTCTCCATATCGAGCTCGAGTTCTGCCAGCAGCCATGAGTTCAAGTTTGATGAGGCGATCAAACCGCTTGTACGTCTTAATGCACTTGTATCAGCTGGGGGTGCCAAAGGCGAGCACTTGTGGGTTAACCAGACTAACCTCTTCGTGGTTGAGCAGAAGTCGGGATTCGAGCCCCCCAGTCATTTCCTCACCGATCCCGTCAAGCGAGCGGCGGGCAGCAGACAAGTGGCGGTAAGCTTCAAGATGGACGCGCACCCCAAGAGCTCGAAAGTGAGACCACAACGCCCGCCTGAGCCAAGACTGCCGCCCCGAAGCGCGCAATCGAGCGCATTCGAGACTGAGAATGCTGGTGACGGCATACGTGAGTCATTGAGCACCCAGCGACCGATCGCTGTGCACACTGCACCACCACCACCATCAGCTGGGAGACGCACTCGTGATGGGCGCCTGTGGCAAGCAGCCCGCGAGAGCCCAAGCATCGCCGACGACGCGTGCTTCCGCGAGCAGCTCGAGCTCATCCGCGACGCCTTCCAGAGCTTCAAGCAGCCCCCGCAACGCGCGACAGAGCGCAGCTCTACCAATGACCAGTAGCAGCACTTTGGATCGCGTGGTAATACTCCGGGAGCGTTCCGGACCATTTTCATTTTTTCGAGCGCGCGAGAGCAATCGAGCCAGACCAGTGTTGAAGCTGCCAAGTTGAAGCGGCATGCAGAGTGATGGCCATCTGCTTTGCAAGGTCTCTCTCCCACACGTCTTCCCGCCGCGGCTCGTCGGCTTTCCCCCCCCTCCTTCTTGCCACCCCATACAAAACCTTTCTTCTTTGTCGCCGCTTTGCAAGCGAATCTCATAAGGTTCAAGCGCCTGCAGCCTTCGCCATAACTGCAGCAGAGGGCCGCGTTCAGATCACAGTCAGCCGGGAGTCTGGTGGCGGGCGGCGAGCGCGGAAATGAGAAAGCGTGCGTCATCCACCACTTATCCCAACAGCCGCAGCAGCAGCAGCAGTCGTCGTCGTCGTCTGGACTGCGAACGCCAGCCAGTCCAGTTGCGACGCGCGAAACCGGCTTGCGCGCACGGGCTCGGCTGCTGAGTTTTCCAGAAACGGATGATGTGCGATCCACTCGACTTGCGGCGGCTCTCTATACCAAGCTCAAGTCACATTCGTTCTCGGGGCGCAATCCGCTCGTTGCCGCTGCGTGGTGTCCGTTATCCCGCCAGCTCGCAGCCACAGCCGACAAGGCAAACAGCACCAACCCAAGTGTCGCACTCACTCCTGCTTTCACCCACTTCCACTTGCACTTGCACATGGCGAGCGAATCTGGATGTTTCATAACAGCCCGCACTCTTTCGCGGCAGTTGCCGTTTGCATCAAGGCGCTCGAAGAGCGACGCAGCGAGCCATTCGCCAAGTAGCCGACGACGATGGCAGGCGCGGCTCGGATCTCCGTGCTGCCATTACCTCTCGCTCTGGCGCTCGCTCTCCAGTGTGCTCATGCTCAGAATGCGGATGTGACAGGCCCACCAGCCCATGAGAAGGCCGAGCTCGACCTCCAGGGCTTCGCAAACGTCGTCGACCGGGCACTGCCGATCATCGGACTCGTCTACGGTCCCGTGCTCTGCTTCTTCGGCTTTGCGTGGTATGCGCACATCGCGCAGGTGCTCGGCTTCCTCGTGGGCGGCGTGCTCTTCTCGCTCGGCGCCTTCCTCATCGTGCAGAGCTACTCGTCGCTCGCGATCGCGTTCATGATCGTCGCGTTCGTGTTCGGAGGCTGCATCGTCGGCGTGATCATGCGCATGCGGCCCGCGATGTGCACGTTTGCAATCGGCGGCTGCGTCGGCGTCGGGCTCACGTACCTGGTCTTCTTCTTCGCCGGTCTGCAGCTCAACAACGACGACAGCCCGCTGCTGCTGCTCACGGGAACAGCGCTTATGATCGTCTTTGGTGCGATCTTCGTGCGCTTCGAGCGTGTGGCAATCATCACCTTCTCGAGCGTCGTCGGCGCGTACAGCTGGCTCTACGGCGTGGGCTACTTCGCCGGCAAGTTTCCCACCTGGCGTGCGATCTACAAACGCGCATACGAAGACGATGCTGCCAGCACGGCAGTTCCGTGGACCTGGTGGCTCTACGCTACCGCGTACGTCGTGCTGCTGGCGTGGAGTCTGTGGGAGCAGTGCACGCGCAAGGAGGGCGAGCACGAGAGTCCTTCGAAGCGCGGGACCGAGACGCGCGTTCCCGACGACGACAGCGACGGCGCGATGGTGACGTCCCCAACGATGACCGACGTGCAGTGCGCGCACTACCAGCGCGTATAAGACCGCCGCCGCATGTGACGGAGAGCTGAGCCGTGTAACCTATCAACTCTATTTATGATCAGCCTCGGTCAAATGGCGATGCCCTCTCATTCTCGCCGCCGTTGCCAGTGCGTCATTCGATTCTTGAAGACATGCATTACCACAGATTCCAAGTCTGCAGCAGTTCGTGATCATCGGCGATGACCGTGAGACTTATCGTCACCCACAGAAATGAACCCATCCGTTTTTATTCAAAAAGAAATCGCCGCCCTTTCACCAGCGAATCATTCCACTCCATTCCACTCGTTTCCACCAATCAGGGCGCGTACACCCACGGTCGATCCTCTAAAGTACGAATAAATCAGGTTTCCCTCCTCACAGCAAAGCAGAAAAGAAAAGAAAAAGATCGGCCGGATTTTCCGCTTTCCGCCCTTATGCAGAAACCACCAACAGAGCAGTTGCCCCTTTCATTCGCAGACTCGACGCCCCGAGCGAAGAGCGCCGTTCAAGAACAAGGAAAGCCACAATGAGCAGATCCGCCGCCGTTACGAAGCCCCGCGCCGTTGTGCAAGCGCTGCTGCTGCTGGTGTTCGCTGCCGTCGTTAGCGCCGCGCACAGCTCGAGCGCCAGCAGCGGCAGCCTGGACGACGACGACGACTCGAACAAGACCGCCAAGCACCTCATCGAGTCGGCGAGCTCCATCAAGGTCGGCCCGGGCTTCATTGCCGCGGCCGCGATCATCATCGGCATGGCGATTTGTCTCGCCGGCTACCGCCTGTTCCGCCCGACCGTGTTTGCGTGCGGCTTCATCGTCGGCGGCGTGTTCCTCTCCGGCGTGGTCGAGGCGGCTTTCAAGAGCCAGTCGTGGATGGTCACGGCGTCCTGGATCGCGTTCTTCCTCGGGGGCATCGCGCTCGGCTCGCTCGTGATCTACCTGTACAACGCCGGTATCTTCCTGGGCGGCGCGGCGGCCGGTGTGCTGCTCGCGTTCACGCTCAACACGTCGATCGGGCCAAAGCTGTACCCGAACAACTCGGACGTGGTGCTCGTGATCATGGCCGTGATCTTTGGCATTGCCGCCGGTGTGCTCGCACTCAAGGTGGAGCGCCCCGTGCTTATCGTGGCGACGAGTTTCGTCGGCGCGGAGCTCTTCGTCGCGGGCATCGGCTACTTTGCCGGCGACTACCCGACGAGCACGGACTTTAAGGAGTTCAAGACGACCACCAAGAAGGACGGCGAGTGGGTGTACGAGATCCCGACCGCGTGGTGGGCGTACGTGGGCGGCGCGATCGTGCTCTTCATCATCGGCATGGTCGTGCAGTTCAAGAAGACCGCGCACGGCCACGACCACGGCAAGAGCCGCGCCGTGCCTCAGAAGGACGCCGTGCAGTCCGGCAACGCGTTGTCGCACGTCTAAGATAGGAAGCACGATTTAGTGACCTAGCAATGGAGCGCCAGCTGGGTCAGATGGACGATTGTGAAGGCGTGAGGAGAGAGAGAGAGAGAGAGAGCGAACGAATGCGCGTTGGTGAGTGCGTAGCGTGAGACTAACAGTCAAAATATATCGCCAGCGGGTTCAGCTCCTCTCATTTTCGTATTGTGAAACGAGTATTGAGGTTTGTGTCCCGATGCCACGTGGCGTATTTCTAGACAGGACTTGCAGCATCGCATGCGTGGCGGACAGCTCCACTGACCATAAAGCTGCTTTCATGGATGTGGAATCTGGACACAAGCCTCATGAAGCGATCGCAAACACACCAGAACTGTTGTCACGGCATTCCCCTGCAACAAATCGTCGAAGAAACAACGAGCGCCTCCAAGCAGCTTGTCCTGCGGAGAAAATGCCGCAGAGCGAGTTCCAGCCGCAAATGAAGCGGCGCGCTCATGAAGATTCGAGTGCTCTTCCACATAATTTAACTCGGCATGACGAGTGGGTCCAACAATTCTTTCGCACTCGATAATCGCATCTCTGCACTATACTTCCATATAAAAGATGTTCATGACCGCGCTCCCACAGAATTTAGCCAATATAGTGCACGTAGCGGAGGGAGACCATATTATATAGAGGCTTGCATCTGTCCATTTTCTTGCCGCAGCTTGAAGCTGTGGAAAGCCAATCGAGAAGAGCTCTTCACTCCCGCCGTTCTATTAATGCGTTTCCATCCAAATGCGACGGAGCGAAAAAGCTCCTCGTCGAAAGAAAGCCCAAGCATAAGTCGCCGTTCGCCGTCAGCACCACACCCACTTCTCCCCAACAGCATCATCATCCGCGACATCGTGCACAGCAGCAGCAAGCACCATGAAGCGTCGCCGCGCTCTCTCCTCACAGGCAGCGCTCTTCCTGCTGCTCGCGCTCTGCACCGCCTCCGCAACAACGCAGCAGTCGGTCGACGTGCGCAGCTCCATCAACAGCACCAGTGGCAGCGACGCTACCGCTGGTGACGCTGCAGCCATTGCCAACCGCGCCAAGTACACGGTCGCGGCGCTCTTTGAAGCCACGGGCAACATCAAGATCGCGCCCGCAGTGCTCGCGGTTGTCGCATTGATCGTGGGGCTCGGCATGTGCGCGTTCGGGTACCGCCTGTTCCGCGTGAGCGTGTTCGTGTGCGGATTTATTGGCGGCGGCCTCGCGGTCTCGCGCACGGTCGAGAACGTCTTCGCGCACGAGACGTACCTGGTCACGGCGTCCTGGATCTCGTTCTTCTTCGGCGGGATCCTGATCGGCTGCATCGTCATGTCGCTCTACTACGCTGGCATCTTCGTGGTCGGCGCTGCGTGTGGTGTGCTGCTCGCCGTCACGTTCAACGCTGGCGTGGGCCACAAGATCTACGCGAACAACCCGGACTCGGTGCTATTGGCGCTCGCGATCATCCTGGGCATCGTCGGCGGGATGGCGGCCGTCTGCTTGGAGAAACCGGCGCTCATCGTGATCACGAGCTTCATCGGCTCAGCGCTGTCCATCTGGGGCGTGGGCTACTTTGCAGGCGACTTCCCCAGCGGCGACACTCTGAATAGCTTCCGAGCCAATACAAAGGGGGATACGAGCTGGCTTGGAGCGATCCCGCCGGCCTGGTGGGGCTACTTCGTGGCGCTGCTGGTGCTCACGTCCATTGGGATCGCCATCCAGCGCCTGAAGACCGGAAAGGACGGATACTATGACAGCCAGCATGGTTTCGTGAAGAACGTGGCGCCCATGCACCGCGGCAGGTTCCTGAGGTACCAGCGCAATGGGTACGGGGACGTGCAGACGCCCAGCCCCACGCGGCACAACAGAACGCAAACGCAGCAGCGCAGCAGACAGCAGCAAAGGAGGCCGAGGAGCCAGAGCAGTCGACGCAGGCTCGAGAGCGACTACATCGTGTAGCCCTTCGAGGCAGACACCGGTATTATAACTGCACAAGATATGTTGCTTTATTTGACTTTCTCTTGAGGAAGTGCGTGCAAGAAGTTCTGGGGTGGTGCCATTGATACTTTCGGAGGCCCTGTTTCGTATTTTGTCCACAGCAAGAGGACGTTAAGCATGCTCTGTTAGCCGCAATTGCAGCGTACAACTATACTATTGTCCATAGGCCATTCGTGATGAAGTCGAGAGCACTCGAGCTCCTGATGCACTCGATAACTCGCTGACCAAGCACTGAAGCTCAACCTTGATGCTCCGAAGAACGTAAGCCAGGTCTCGCGATTCATGGAACGATCGCCGCGTCGATCGCAGTGGATACTGACGCGACGGAACCAGCTGGCTCAGAGACAAAGGCGACTTCGAGTAACTTGTCACCGAGCGATCGCATACAGCAAGCAAGTAGGTGTGACAACAGTCCAGCCGTCCGTCCGATCCATCCAAGTCACAACCGTATTCTTAAATTCGGCAAAGCAGGCGCATGAAGAACAACACGCGCAGCATGTGGAGACGTGCGCCTGGCATCTCCGATGAGTGGCCAGGAGCATATATCGCTGTGACGAGAGCCGTTCTCGATAGAAAAAAGGCCCTGCTGGAGGGTCGGAATCAAGTTGCTTCTCGTGC
>JAASFQ010000115.1:0-43985 GCA_023333845.1 Globisporangium polare | reverse complement strand
TGCCGGCAGTAAGCAAACCGTCGCTGCGCAAAGCCAAGGAACGTTGGTCGTTTGTTTATCCCGCGCTGAGTCGTTGGTTGACCAGAGTGGATGCAGTGTGTACGGTGAACAGCATCCTCTCAAGACTCTGGTAAACTGACCACCATCAGCTGAATACCAGCGGCTTCAGTTGTGCGCCTGTCGCTGATCACCAGCCATGTATTGACTTCGGGTCTCCACGGTAGTGACACACTCCATGCCATTTCTGCCAGATGGAGTGGAGTGGCTGTGACTCTCCAGCGAGTAGCAGCTCGCCTTGTCGCACCGTCCAGTAGCTCGGTGGTCTCTGTGTTGCAACCTCGTCTTTGATCTTTGATCGACACTGGTTCAAGTTGACCAGCAAACGCATCTGGCACCGAGTCGGAGTCGGAGCTGTCCGAGCAGAGTCATATATTATTTCCATGCAAAAACAAGACGAGCCGAGCCGACTTTGTATCGAGCTGTGCAGAAGTGAGGTATACTCAGTATACCATCAATACCAGTATACAGTACTCCGAGACAGAACACCATCTCCGCATATGTACTCCGTAGCAAAGTTGTATCCTTGTGTCCCAAGGCTATGAACGGAAGATCCGGCTGCGCGTTGGCGTCGGTGGAGGTCGGTCGTCTTCGCTTGGGTCGGCTGGTTTACCTACTTTGCGCGAAGTCCCATCTCTCCCGCCTTCGACACCTGGGGGCCCTCCGACAATGCTGGAGCTGCTGCTATTCGTGCTGCTGTTGTTGTTGTTGTTGTTGTTGTCGTTGGCACTGATAGAGCTGTTGGTGCGTGGGGTGCCGTTACCGCTGTTGGTTTTGGCGCTGGGACTGGTCGTGCGTCTCGTCACGAGGTTCATGAACTTGCGCGCAGTCGGGATCGAGTCCTTCTTGGTGGAGAGTGGTGCTGGTACTTCGGTCTTCGGTGACTTTGGTGTCATTGGCGCTGCTTTGGTTAGGTCGCATTCGCCACCAGTGGTGATGGTGGACACTTCGCCTGGGTTGATCAAAAGCTGGGGCTTGTTGTGGGTGATTTCGTGCGCCGTTGTCGAGCTCGCAGTCAAGTAGCTCATGATACGCACCGCCACCTCCCACTGCAAGCTGTCTTGGGGCGCTCGCACGAGCCTCACCAGTGACGCCACAAGAGAAGCAGGCATCCGCCATACCACGGACCTGGCCTCCAATTCCTTCAGCATTTCTTCTATAAGGCACAGCGCTGCACGGGCGACATGCCGCTGTCCCGACTCGTGTTGCCCGGTTTGTTCAGTCTCGAATTGTCTAGGCTTTTGCTGGCAGCACTCAACGGCTTTCAGCAGGATCTCGAGGCTCACAGTCAGTCCATCGAAGTTCGGGTCGCTCTCCAGGTTCTTGCACAGGAAATGAGCGAACACAGTCGCACAAGACACCAGGAAACCTCTGGTGGTGGTGAGATCGATGTCTGAAGTCAACACAGCCTCGCCTGTCGCGTAGCTCTCGAATGACTGACAGAGCTGGGATGCTTCCTCGCCGTCGAGCTCTTGCCAGACGTCAGCCAGATCCATCGCCACGTTCTTCAGTCGATTTCGTTGCATCCAAATGTTGCCGCAGCCGAGGCTGGGATCAGCAATCTTTTCGCTAGCAGTAGCACACAGCAACGGCAGCAGGGTGGTTGTGCAGATCACAGCGTGCTCGCGGGTATCAGCAAGCAGCACTGGACAGACGAACGTCACTACTTGCATCACAAGTAGTAGCGTGCGACCTTGGGCCTTCACACCACCCATAGTCCCATCGCCAGCACAGCTGTACGCGTTAAGCGCCAGCGCTCGCAGTACAGAGCTCTGAGCTTTCGACCATTGCTGCGGTCGCTTGATCATCAAGATGTCCTGCAGAGCCGCATTCGCGAAGAACTGCGGTTTGTTCAGCAACTCAAGGAGCAAGTCCAAGATTGCTTCATGATACGTCCCTCGTGTCTTGCGGTGGTTCAACAACGCCATGCTCACCCACAGAATCTGTGGATACAGCACAAGCTTCTCAAACGGCATCAGCTGAACCATCACCCGCAGTGCAACGAGGCAATCGCGAACGAGTGCGCCGGCATTCGCTGGATCGCGATTCTGTTCGTCGAGTGAGTGACGCAGAAGCTCCATCAGAGTCAGGAACACGTCTCCATGAAACGGAGCGGCGACAAGGCGGTGCATCGTCAGCGCAAAGCGAAGGCAGAGCACGCCCTGGATCTTCGTTTTCCCGACTGGCGCTGAAGAAGACACTGCTGCTGGGTCGTCGCCATTTGAGCCTTGTGAGGTGTAGAGAGCGATCGCCAATGCGAACTCCTTCACGCACTCATCACTCCAGACCGCGATCTCGTACGATGACAGGTGAGTTTGCACGAATGATGCAACGACCGACTCAAAAGTGCCATGTCTGTATGGAACCTCAGCCATCAGGAGGCCAAGCTGCGTGAGAAGCGGCTCGATCACATGTTGAGGCGATTGCAGCAGCGGTAGCACGTTTCGAAGCACCAGGAGACAATCTTGAGCGATGCCTTCGTAGAGATGCGCGTCCGAGGCTTCAATATAGTTTCTCTGGACCTTATTGGTGCCACTAGCCTCGTCGGCTTTGGTCTCAATGCTGCTGCAGATCACTAGGAACGAGTAATTGACGATCTGAACAGCAATTTCAGTCAGCGTCGCGGTGTCATGACCTGAGGCTGCCAGGCTGCAGCTGCTGTCGCTCAAGAACACGAGCAAGGCAGCGACGTCGTTCAGCGGATTGTTCTGCAGAGCGGCCGTGTCATCAGTAAAGCTTCCTCGTCGAGTCTCGGTTGATGGCAGCAACGGCGATGACGATGGTTGCACACCGAGAGCAGCTCTTCGTCGCTGGACGATTACGAGATCCACGAGTGAACCGATGACTTCAATCGCAGCGCTCTGCCATCGACTTAGCCACCAGAAAACGGTCTTGGACGTCGCCAAGTGAGCATTTGAGGCTCGCTGGAAAAAGAGAAACCGAATGATCGCAGCCAAGTCGGCTGAGGAAACTGCGTCCGTGTCTTCTTCCCCACAGATTTGGCTCTGTCGACTGCATTGTGAGGTAAATGCTAGCGTCAGCCAGGCGTGCTCCAGTTGATCACCGCACGATGAGCTCAGGTTCTTTGTCAGTCGGAACAGCAGACTCAGCAGCTGCTGCGAGCTGTACTCTGACGTGGTGTCATCGCTGGGGAGCGTACGTGTGGAGCCGGGCATCGTGAGACTTATCTCCGCCAGCCATGGTAATGCTACTGCAAAAATCTTGCGCTGTTGGCTCACGTCGCAAAACGAGATGAAGCGCAGCAGAGACGCACTCACTGCGAACGCAAGATCTGGGAATCGCGACGCCAGGAGAGAAGACACTGCAATCTGCACGCGGCACGTCACCTGCGTCAGCAGCACTGGCAAGCTCTTCTCCGCACTGGAGTTACGGCCGAGTTGTTGGAGTAGAAGAGACACACTCGTTGTTTGGTTGGTGCGCATGGCATTTGATGCCATAGCTGGGCTGTCGAGAAGTCTTGTGAGTCGGCTCAGCGCCAAAACGCGGTGGTCTTCATCATCCTCTATGCCAACATGAAGGATCGCAGCGTGGAAGAAGCGAGCCAGCAGCTGTCGGCCACTACCTCCGTTGCTGGCATCCGCTGAGCCACTTACTGTCCACAGCTTCCCTAACTCGGTGATCTTGTCGCTCACGGCTCGGAAGTAGTGCTTGGACATGGTGAACTTGTCGCCCTGCGGCTGCGTGAAGAGCGCCTTCTCGATGCAAATCGGCCCAAACGTGGCGAAATCCCTGACGAGAAGTACCTCAAGTGCTCGGAAGCAGATCCGCTGCAGTGGCTGGAAGTGTGAACACCCAGCACTGCTGTTGTTGCTGAATCCTGGTGCTGCTTCACGCGGTGATGAGGAGGAGGCGTCCACACAGAAGCATTCATCGAGCCACCGGAACACTGACGCGTCCGGTAAAACAGGAGGCGACAGGAAGACACTGGATGCTCCATGATCCAGCAGTGCTGTCATGGCAGCGAATGCGGTCAAGCACAGGAAATACCAGTGATACGAAGCTGGCGGATTGCTGCTGTTCCTGCTGCCTGATGAGCCATTGTTCATCAGCACCGACAGGTCCGCATGGTCAACCCAGTGCGCTGGAATCGTGACCTCCTCACCACTGTACTCGCCATAGTGATCGCCGAAGACATCAGCGTGCTGGATCCACAGTTTCCGCAGCGGTGATGCAAACTTGAAGAAACCCCTTGAGTCCAGATTTTCAATGAGGCTTGGCGTCGCGAGCATCCCGACAGACGGACACCAGCCCATGACGAGGTAGAACAGCTTCTCTCGAACATTCTCAGGCAGGCTGAGCGATTTCGAATGTGCACCAGGCTGGATCTCTTGGGTATCAGGACCACTGGAGGCCACGCGTGACGTATATCGCAGAAATGCACTCAGGCTGGCGCAGAAGTCTTGCTGGATCATAAACTGGAAATGCGCAGACTCTGTCGACTTCCCGGTTTTGCTCTCGAGTACAATGCTCATTCTGTCGAGAAATCCGCGCACGCCCAGCAGGAACCGCTCGATATGACTTCTGGACGACGATTGGTGCTGATTCGTTGGCAGCAACAGCTTCTCGAGCAATAACCGATAGCAGCGTCCAATAGCCCACTGTAGCTGAATTTGGCCGCCTGACTTGGACCCAAGCTTGACTTTACTCATCCTCGACTGTTTCCAGTGGCCAGCAAGCGATGCCGACGCCGAAGAAATCCCTGAATCGTTGGCTGACGACTGAGCGTGTTGCGCAGCAGCTCCATCAGATCCCCCACCAACGACTGTAAATGCCTCGGTCTCGTATTTCCCCAGCACCTCGATGAGAATTGAGAAAGCCGACGG
This sequence comes from Globisporangium polare, assembly GCA_023333845.1. Lineage (NCBI taxonomy): Eukaryota > Oomycota > Peronosporomycetes > Pythiales > Pythiaceae > Globisporangium > Globisporangium polare. The sequence goes on along the minus strand of JAASFQ010000115.1, from coordinate 39,084 downwards.
ACTTGTGCTGCCTAGCGCCAGGATCGCAGCTTTCCGTTGTTCCAGTGACGGGCTCTTGAGGTACTTCCCCAGACGCTTGAAGAGCGAAACCATTGCGGAGGACGAGATCAGGCTTTGTACAGAGCCGCCGCACGTGGAGATCGAGTCCTGCTGGTGACTTCGGCTCGATGCGTCGTGCTGCGAAGACGAGCCGCCACCACCAGCTGCAACCAAACTTGGACACGCTGAGGCAGTTGCGAGAATCGACAGGTTGCGCCAGCGCGCGACATCGTTTCCCGACTCGCTCTCGCCAATCGAGACTGGGATCACCGGCTCGAGCTTCAGGATCTTGTCGTTCACGTCCGACCAGATGTAGACAGTTACCTCTGGGACCTCTCGTGCGAGTCGAGCGAACAGCATGGATAGACACATCGCCCAGCGGAAGGCGTGTCGCGGAAAACTCGAGTTGCACGTCAAGTGACGAAAGTATGCGGCATGTGTGATCGCTGACGTTGACTTGGAGCTGATTGCTGGGTCGTTCCGTATGCGCTGAAGTTCCTCTTCAGGCAAGAACGAGAAGAACTTATGCTGCACCTCGGGTTCCATTGCTTTGACAACATCCAGCACGCAGCATCTTGGTGGATTCTCAGTACCCAGTGGTGGAGTCGGCGAGTTTGAGCCTGCAATCACGACTTCTTCCAGCGTGGCTGAACGAACAGTCTCGAATGCGCTTAAAACACACCTCCGCAGCTTCACGTCGTCGCTCACAAGCAAGTACACGCAGACCGCGTCGACCTGAAGCAGCGATTCGCCTCTTGCTCTTCGGCTCTCCCAGCACGAGTAGCCGTTCTTAGAAGCCTCGATCGTCCCCTGCAACAGGGATTCAAGAAGCCGAACCAGGATGGTGCACGCCTCCATGTCGCTTGAGTTTACCTGATTCCCGGTCATGCGAAGCAGAAAGTCGGTCAGACCTCGGAAGACTGTCGCTGCCAGGGGCTTCTCACGAGACGTCACGATACACTGCAGAGCTCTGGCGGCACACTCTCGCACGTAGCTCTCCACGTGGATGCTTGCTCTTGCGATCAGCATGATCTTCTGGTCCTCGCTGAGTTCGAGTGCTGAGTACAGGAACTCCAAGCTGCAGAGAGCGGCACCAAACGTCTGGATCGCCAGCGAGCGCTTGAAGTCGTCGCGCAGGAACCTTGAAGACAATGTCGCTGTAGACGACGGCTGATCGAGTGAAGATCTGGTCGTGTGGCCACCTAAAGAGGACGAAGACATGCCGACCGCGTCGATGAGCAGCTCGTGGCCCAGACTCGTGTTGCACTCGATCAGGATGTGTCCGACGAGGTCCCCAAGCGCCTTGTGATGCACCAGCAGCGCCTTCTTGTCCAGCTTGACGGCTCTCAAGTTCCCATGACTGGCACTGAGACAGTGGCGACAGATCGCAACGAGCGACTCGAGCCCCACGAGCTTCTTCTCGTCAAAGATGCTCTCTGCCTCGGTCAGCAGACGACGCAAGTGGCTCTGCACGGCGTACGTCATGTTGTACGACGCGATGCCCAGTGTGATACTTACAAGCACAGGGAGCACGTGGGTCTTGAAGTTCTGGAACGACTTTTGCTTGTGAGACGAGAAGAAGCACCACGCCTGCGTCGTGTTGATGATCTCCATGCAATCGGATTCGCTCGGCATCCTGCGCTCAATGAGGAAGTGACGCTGCAGCAGCTGCGAGAAACAGAGTCCGATACACTCCAAGGTTGAGGCTCCGCCACCACCTGAGCTGCTACCGCTGGTGCCGTCCTTGTTGTGATGATACTGCAGGCGCAGCAGCGAGTGCACGTCGTCCTTCCAGTATCGACTGAAGATGTCGTTGGGCGCGATGCAAAGCACTGCGACACGCACTTCCCACCCGACGGACACGAACTCTTTCTTCTTGGACGCTGTTTTCATCGCCAGCGCGTGAAGATCGCTCAGGCAGCTGTTCCACTCGCCCGCGTGCGCCGTCGTGTACGTCTGCTGTGCGCACTTGGTGTCCATCCGCAGCAACTCACGCCTGAGAATGCCTGCAATTAGCGAGAAGATGCCCAGGCGGATGTAGGACTTGGTCGGCTTGACGAGTAATGGCTGAAGGGTCTTGAGGAATAGCGCGGCATCCTTGAGCCGCTGTGTGAACTGTGGTGGAGGCTGCGAGTGTGCATTCACGAGGCTGTTGGAGCGATCGGATACAGCGACCCCGAGTCGTATCAGCGCCAGGTGCCTGGCGAACGGGTGCTCTTTATGGTGGTGATGGTGGCTGCTGGACCTGAGACTCAGGAGTGTGGGGTTGGCGATCTCTCTCTGAACGCGGACTCGAATTGCCACCAGCGAGTGGATGGTGGACACCCACGCCAGCACGCACCTCCACTTTTCAGCGACTCGCTCAGTTAGAATCGTATCTACGGGCGTCTGCTTGGGATTCTGATTCTGCGTTGGCTTGAACGCGAAGAAGCTGGTTGCTGGATCAGTGGCGTCACTGTGGCTTTGCGTCTGGGAGTAGTCCTGGAAGACGCTGAAGCACTTATCCAGCACCAGCTCTATCACTGCGTTCACCGCATTCGCGTTGTTAGACTGTCTCACGGTGCTACTGGTGTTCTTACTGCTCTTCTCGCCACAGAATTCTTCAAAGACGAACGCTATGAGATGCGCACTGAGCCAGGATACGAGTCGTTTAGTCGAACTGCTGGACATCGAGGAGTCTTCGATGACACCTGTCCAGGAGAGCAGCAGCTGCACGATCTCACACCACGAGCGACTGGCGAACGTCGCGCTCATCCATTGCAAACGGTCGAGCGCCATTGGCATCGCAGCTTCAGCGTCATCATGTTCAGCAGGTAACGCGGGTGGTGGCGACAACAGCGAGGTGCCAGACGAAGACGATGCGGGTGCTGGAGGCGACCGCAGCTTCGCGTCGACGGCCGCCGCGTCATGCTCCGTAAGCAGCTTTACCATTGCGTCGCCATGTGAGGCCACGAACGCGTCCAGCTGCATCCGCAGCTCGTGCAGCATGCCGTCCGCCATGCTCTCGAGTCCGCATTTGCCGAGATGAATGCGCCACGACGTTTCCCCAATCCAGTCGCGCCCCTGCACGCTCGAACGTCCTAAAGTAGGTGTCACGTATGGAGGGAAATATGCTCCTATAGTAGTCTACTTGCCCTACTCTACTGCTCTGACTGTGCGAGCTTTCCTCGCGGGAGTTCACCAAGAGCTCTTGCTCGGAACAGTGGCTGTATGCGCACATATCGCCTTGCCGCTTGCTCGTTCGAACGGCTCGCGTCCGATTCACTCTCAGCAATAGCAAAACTGGTAACGGACTCTTCGCATATTCGACCCATTGACTTCGACCTTTGACCCGCTCGCTGGGGTCTTGCGCCCCTTCAAGTGCGTGCCAAGTTTGGCGGCTGCCGACGTGCCTGGCAGGTTCATTCGTGCGTGGGGTCACTCTCCTTGGACGAGCTGACTGCATGCGACGAGTGCTCCTGTGTATGACGAAGGGCCACTGAACGCAGCTGCCAGCGACACCTCGGGTAGTGCGATGACCGACTCCCCTCGCGGCAAGGTCCATGCGCTCCGTCACATGGCCCCCCCGCCGTCGTTGCCTTCCCCTTCGTCTCCTATAGCACAGGCGCTTTCGCCACTGGTGCAGCTCCTGCCGACAGGCTACCGCGACATCCAGCCGTTCCAGAAGGGCAAAGGCTGGCACACGAACGGGCCGGACAAAAGCAAACAGTCGAGCAGGTTCCGGCGGCCGCGAGATGTGATCGCAGCGGAGAATGGCGGTGCCAGTAATGGCGAGAAGGTCGTGTTTCCAGTCATCCCAACGTACGAAGGCAAGATACTGATCACAGAACAGTCAGCAGCAGCAGCAGGGCCACGGTCAAACGTGGTGGAGTACAGCGACGGAGACGAGCGGCTGGAGAGCGAGGCCAGCTTTCGACATGATGAGGATGAGTCCAAGCCAGCCCCTCGCGCTATTTCCTCCCCATCAATAGCGTCGACACCTGTTCCACCGTCAACACCAAGAAGACCGAGTCATGGAGAAACCAACCAAGCTAGTGGCCCCTCTCCGTCAGCGTCGAGCTTCCGGACGCGAGCGATCGCAGCGGCTGCTGGGAATTCAAACAACGTCCCATCACGACCGAGCTCATCTGACCCACTGTCACCTACTCAGCAAGCCACCGCCAGTGGAATAGAGAGCGAAATTGCTATCTCCTCGCCGTCCCAGGTTCCAGATCCGGAGCTCGTCGCGAAGCTGTGGCAGGAGTACGCCGAGCGCACAAAGTCCAAGGCGGTCGACAAGGAGGCGTACCATCGCAAGATGCAGCACAAGTACAACGAGCTCAAGGTCGTGCGTGAGCGCATCACGCGGTTAGAGAGCGAGCTATTGGAAACACAGAGGGAACGAGACGAAGCCCGTGATGCCGCGTCTCGCAGCGTCCAGCAGAACATCGTCTCGCGCTGGAAGGACTCGGACAGCAGCGAAGAGATCGGCAGCGAGGCTCGCTCTGGTGCCCAGCAGCAGCAGCACCACCAACAACAACAGCAGCAAGCGAGCTCTCCTACCTCGCACCACCAATCGGCGACGCGCAAGTCCGTGCTCAAGGTCCTACAGACTTTAAACCCTGAAGAAGTGTCGTACCGTGAAAAGTGTTTCAAGCTCGAGCGCGCACTAGCTACAACGAAAGTCGCCATGAGCGAGACCCAGACGACGCTACGCGAACAGCACGAGAAAGACCGCGATATCATCAATGCGCTGCAGGCGAAGCTGCTCCTAGAGCAAGAGACGAGTCAGGTGCTCTCCAAGCAGCTCCACGAAGCCACCATCGCGTTCAAAGCTACCGCTGATGAGCTGGTCGCCACGCAGATCGAGCTCGAGAAGGAGCAGATCCACAAGAAGATCGTGATGGAGCAGATTCAGCAGCAAACCAACCAGCTCGTCACGGACCACCGGCATAAAGAGCTCCAGAATCGCGTGCGCAACGTGATCCGCAACTTGGGCAAAGAGGCGCTGCACCAGAAGATGGAGGCACTCCACACGCGCGTACTCGTGGCCGAGCAATCCATGCGCAGGGCTCAGCTACAGGTCACGAACTTGAAAGCAGAGCGCGACGCACAGCAGCAGCAGCTCGAGCAGATCCTGTCCAGTAGTGCACTCAAGTACCACTCGCTGGCGTGCGACGGCGGCGTCCCGGGCATCCTGCAGCGTGGCACACAGCTCTACTACGGCTCGAGGGTAGTCAACGACCAGGTGCTGATGCTGCAGATCCTGTACGAGGACGAGCGAGCGCCACTGCAGACAGCGCACTCACGCTCTCAGCAGGAGAGCCTCCAGATGGATGCGTGTGGCAACGAGCTATTCCGGATGCACTTTGTCTGCTACGAGCCATTCACAGCGCAGGATGACTTCCTCACGTTCCAGCTGCGAGACATCAAGCGCCTTGTGCCTGATCCTGAGAACTTCCTGGCGTGCTATGCGGATCGCAAGCGCGAGCGACTGCAGGAGTTGGCTGAGATCCTGTTCACATACGTGCATGCGGGCTACAAGAACGGCCACCTCGTGATCACGGAGATTCCGACTTCGACCACGTCAGCGGTGCAGAGCCTTGGTGGCTCAGGCTATGAAGGGAACGACCAACGGCGCGAGGTCACCATCTATCGCGCGACGCAGTTTATGAACCTCCAAGGCACTGCCGGAGGTAGCGAGTGTGTGGTTGTGCTGGTTGAGCTCGTGGTGAACGAAGTGTGTGCAGCGTCCACCTCGCAGCTTTGGTGGCTCGAAATCCGAGCGCTCGTGCTGGAGTCTGACGGGCTCGTGGACTCGGAGCAGTCCGAGTTAGTCACGAAAGTGGATTCCCATCAGCTGCGCAGCTTGTGCTCCCACTTTGGCAGCTACCGTCCCAGTGAGAGCATGGTTGTGACATCAAGGAGCGGATTTAGCGAGTTCGGTGCGGAGAATGAGCTTTCAAGTATCCACGAAGAACTCCTGGAGCCTGTGCTCTCAAAGCTGAAGCTCGTATCAGGTGGAAGTAGTGGTCGCGATGGTGTCGAGGAGCCCAGTGGGGCTATGGGCACACACGGCAGAGTCCAACTTGTGCTCGACCTCCCGACCGGAAACGAGGCCATATCTTTTGAAGACAAGATCAGTGGTGGACTTGACCCATCATCGCATTCGGAGGCGGCTTTAAGCCATGGCAATGAAGAAATCGTATCGTCAGCCGCTGCGGTACAAGACGACACCAGCGAGAGCGTGCTTGACCACCGCTGCATCGTGAACATCTCGGACGTGTTCTACTGCGTGCGCATCCAGGAGATCTGGGACGCCGAGCTCATGCTCGAGATCGTGATGGAAGACCCCGAGACGCTCTCAAAGTTTCACCGCATCATCCGAGAAAGCGAACTCATCGAGCTTGCTGGCTTCCTGTTTGCTCTGGGGTTGGTGGACGAGAATTGTGCCTCGCAGGTGACGAATGGGCTTCCGCGCAAACTGCACACGCCAGTCTGCAAGCTTCTGAAGAAACACATGCAGCCAGTGGTGGAGGTGACTGGCGATAGCACCGCTGCTGATGAAGACCAAGGCTCCAGTGGTGACAGTGGCGAGATCTCGATCGCATCACTAACGGAAGAGATGAGTTCAAAGACGACCCCAAAGACAGAGGGTGGCACATCACAGACATGGCCCACGAGCAACAGTGTCGGCAGATGGAGCACCTTGGAGCCTCTCGAGAATGATCTCTCAAGCGAGTTCGTGGAAAACGTTGCGGCTCAACTTGCCGACCAGAGTTCGTTAGTCGAGCAAAGGTATCACAAGATCAAGAGGACGAGGCGCGGGTTTCGATCGCTTCAGAGCAGCAACGGCGCGCAGTACGTCGTGGTGGACATTTGGTCAGGGTTCCAAGGCTTCGAGGGCTTCGTGCTGGAAGTTTTTCCTGTCTCTGGTTGCGCCACGATCAACTCGAATACTGATGACGATGAGCGAGAGCGAACAAGTACTCGGGTGGTCACATCCAAGCCACTCGACCAAGCGCTTGAAGCACTGGGGCTGGCCGCCTCACCTGCCCTAATGGATTGAGTAGACACACACGAGCCTCCTATTTAACGCGAACGATCCGTGCTGCGGCTCTCACACATGTGCTCGCAGATGCGCCGTTGCAGCCAATCAACTCCTTCTGGTGAGGCTCAGCACACCAATAATGAACGTGTTGACGTCCTGTCCAACAATCCACAACAGTTCATCTTGCTCGATGATGGGTTCAGATGAAACCGGAGGAACTGAAGGAATGGTGCAGCAGGTGGGTACACAGTCGGTTACGCGAGAGGTTTCATTCACATGGCGACTCGCATGCCAATCAACAACCCCCAGGGAAGCCACAGTCATCTCACGCTCGTTTCGCTTACATCCTTTGAGGATCATGCTCGGCGGATTCCGCACCTCTGCTGGAGACGAGAGAGAAACTGCAATCTCAACGGCTAGCGTTGCCAACGCGCTCAAGCAACTAAACGAGTCATTAGCAGACTTGCCGGTTCCTTGGGATCACCCAGTCCGTCGCATCCTTCCTCATGCTGTCGACCACTTCACTTCGTCTGTCATTGGCGACGGCAGCGCTCAGTGGGTATCTGCTCCACGCTTCGCTTGGTGGCGTCGCTTACGCGCACAGCTGGCTCGACTGCATCGACCACAGCGAACTGCGAGCGCTCCCTGGATTTCGCGGCAACGGCGTCTGCGAGGGCTACCCGTACAACTTTCCCGGGCGAGGCGTTGGCACGGACTACTCGCACAAGCTGCTGCTTGCGGACATTGAGCTCGACAGCGTGCCGGTGTGCCAGTACCACGTCCAGGATGCCAACTACACTGGCTGGCGGACGGCCATCGAGGCTCGCGCAGGCGACAAGCTCTTCTTCGCCTACTACTCCAACGAACGCGCTGTTCCAGGCTCGAAGCACGGCGTGTACTGGGACGGCCGCCCCGGTGTCGAACTTGAGAAGCCGAGTCAGCTCACGAAGGAGCACCTGGTGGACGGGAACCTCCTGGAATCGAACGACGGCAGCTGCGGCCGAAGTTACACAGTCGATGGAGACGTCAAGTCCTGTGTCGGGAGCTTCACGATCCCGAAAGGTACACAGATTGGGACGTACCCGATGGTCTGGTGGCTCAAGCCCGATGACCTCAAGAATGGCTATGGCGGTGTCCGTGGTGCGACTGCGTACTCGTCGTGCTTTGATGTGATCGTCAAGGAGAGCAGTGCGGTCCAGGTCGAGACTGGTGTTCGCGAAGGAGCCTCACACGCGGCTCCTCCTGCTGTCTACACATCACCAGCTGGTGGCGCGAAGACGACAGCGCGCCAGTTGGCCAAGTGTGGTGCCGCTGGTGAAGCGAAAGATCCCGTGAGTGAAACTCCAGACAAGAACTCGATGCCTCCTGTGTACAGACCAACTGCGGCGTCGTATCAGCAAGCTTCGGAGCAGCCTCCGACTCCATCCACTCCGACACCATCGACACCAGCTTCGACTCCACAGACACCAGCTCCAGCGTCCTCAAGTTCAGCTCCAACATCACCAGCACCGGCTCCAACCACAACGACACCGGCTCCAAGTACATCGACTCCTGCTCCAGCTCCGACGCCGGTGGTTTTAACACCAGCACCAACCTCGGCTCCAACACCACCGTCGACAACTTTGGCTCCGACGGTCACACCATCTCCAGCAGCTACTCCAAGCAGCGCGACGCCATTCGTAGCCAACAACGTCTTTGCAGCTCCGCTCTCTACGACCACAATCTCCGGCGTTGGGGGCAACGGCTCGTACGACAAAGTCACCAATATGCAGTGTCCAGGTACTGGAGCCAGCAGCGGCACCTGCGAGAAGACTCCAGTCAGTGTCAGCGGTCCGCTGGCGCCATTCGACGAAGACCTCACGCTCGCATTGCGTGGTCCTCTCGAGGTGGACGACATCGCCGTGTTCACCATGAGCGACGCGTCCACATGGACAAAAGTGTCTTCGTACTCCAAGGGCAATGCGACGCAGAACATGGTCTTCCTCAACAACAAGGGCGACTCGGCGAAAAGTGGCGAGTTCTCCATGTGCCACGGCAACAGCCAGAGCTTCGCGAGCTCTAACGGCGCCACTGCGGCTTCCAACGCCTCGGCGTTTGATGGAGTTCTGGCGGACGGCGTCGAGATGAACGTCATGTCCGAGACTGTGTGTCCAGCCTCAGGTGGAAGCTGTGGCTTTAGCCGTGGCGTCGCTCGTGAAGGCTGGCGTGGGGAGCACAAGATCTTCATGGTCAAGGCGCAGATGCCGCACTCAGGAGCCACAGACCTCCCTGCGATCTGGCTGCTGAACGGCCAGGTCGTCCGCACAGCCGAGTACGGATGCAACTGTCGCGGCATGGGCGGCAACGGCGGCTGCGGGGAACTGGACGTGGCCGAAGTCATCCCAGAGAACAAGGAGATGCTCACGAGCACCGTCTACTCGTTCAAAGGCTCGCGTGGAACGAGCCCCGTGGTGCCACGCCCCACGGACAGCCGCGTCGTGTTCGTCGTCATCTTCTCCTCAACGGCCACGAAGATGGCGAGCAACGCGAGTATTGTGCAGATCCTCATGATGCGTCCGGAGAGTGTGGACATCGAGAACGCGCCGAGCTCGGAGCGTGTGGCCGAATGGCTCGACTACCGCAACGGCCCCCATGTTGACTTCAACATCTAGGCTCCCGGGGGGTCAGTGTTTGTGTAGCCTTGCATTTGCGTATTGCATGCTGTAGGCAGAGTTAGCTGGCATGCACGTACTCCCGAAGCACGGTAGGTTGTTGGCGGAGAACCAGCGTTGCATGAAATATAATGTAATGCACCAATATCACCGCAAGCCAGTTCAGCTGCGAGTGACCCGGTGTTCGGTAAGCGCCCGAGTGCCAAATCTTGCTTTTCAGGCGTCCGTCTTCTTCTTTGTGTGTGTGTGGCTCGCGGAGGCATTCAGCGAAACTTGAAACGACAGCTTGTTGCTTTTTCGCGTTGAGCCTGTCGGCTTGAAAAGCGCGCGATATAGTCGATGGCGCTCGTACGGAGCTGAGGCGTCTGCGCAGGGCTCCGAGGCGAGCAGCGCCATCGCTTGGCACGTGTTGCCCGCGTGTCCGCAGCAGCATCAGCAGCGCTGCTGATGATGGCGGGCTCCTCTTGCCGTATTCCGATGTGCAGCAGAGACAAGCCGAAGAGAGCCGCGCGTGTACCGGTTCCACTACCGGTAAACTTCAACTGGTGGCGGGCCAGTTCCTCGACCCAATTCATTCGCGTTCTCGCCCCCAGCCAGAGAGAAGAGGTCCAGAAGCAGAGCAATGGACTCGTACGTGGTCGTCGGCACGATGCTGGCGCTCGTGGCGAGCGCCGTGCTCTTCCTGCGGCCCAAGAAGAAGGCGGAGGACGACCGCCTCAAGAGCGAGATGCTGCGCATCGGCGAGCAGATGCGCATGTACCAGAAGCAGGCGGCGCCTGCGGCCGCCAAGGTCGCGCGCAAGAACAGCATGGACGAGGACCCGGCCTTTCCTGGCGGCCGCGTGGCGATCCTCTTTGGCTCGCAGACCGGCACGGCGGAAGGGTTTGCCGATGTGTTGAAGAAGGAGGGGCGAAAGCACGGCTTTGCGGCCCACGCGATCGATTTGGAGGAGTACGACGCGGCCGAGAAGCTCGCGCGGGAGAAGTGCGTGATCTTCGTCATGGCGACGTATGGAGAGGGCGACCCGACGGACAACGCTGTGCCGTTCATTAAGTGGATCAAGGACGCGGAGGAGGAGAAGACGTTTGACGGCGTGGGTTTCACGGTCTTTGGTCTGGGGAACCGCCAGTACGAGCACTACAACGCGATCGCGCGCCTCGTGGACGAGAAGATGGAGCACTACGGCGGCAAGCGCGTGTTCAACTACGGTGAGGGCGACGATGACGCGTCGCTCGACGAGGACTTTGACGAGTGGAAGGAGAGTTTGTGGAAGTCCCTGCGTGCGCAGTTCATCGCTGGTGCTGCTACTAGTGACGCCAGCAACGATGAATCCGCGGCTGTGGACGGCGAGAACGACGTGGTCGCGCCGGAGCTCGAGTACGAATGCGAGGAGATCCGCGCCGCGCACGCCGCGCAGCTCGCGGCCGCGAACGAGGGCAAGGACGTGCGCATGAAGTCGTCGACCAAGCACTTCTTCACGTCCACGAAGGCTAAGGTCGTGGTGAACCGCGAGCTGCGCGCGTCGACCGTCGGCGGCTCGACCGTGCACATGGAGTTCGATCTGCGCGACACGGGCATCGACTATCTGACGGCGGACAACCTGGCCGTGCTGCCGGAGAACCTGCCGAACACGGTGGAGCGTCTCGCCAAGCGCCTGGGCTACGACCTGGACCAGTGGGTGGCCATCAAGCCTGTGGGCGAGGACGCCAAGGACGAGCTGCCGTTCCCGTCACCGTGTAAGATCGAGACGATCCTGCAGTGCTACTTGGGCATTAACGGCGCGCCGCGCAAGGGTCCGCTGAAGCAGCTGGCGTTTTTCGCGCGCGATCCGGCGGAGAAGGCGAAGCTGCTCTTCCTGGCCGGTAAAGAGGGCAAGGACGAGTACCAGAAGTGGGTCCTGGACGACGAGCGCTCGTACGTGGACGTGCTGGAGCACTTCAAGTCGGTGCAGGTGTCGCTCGCGGCGCTCATCCAGCTGGTGCCGTTCCTGGCGCCGCGCTACTACACGATCTCGTCCTCGAGCCTCGTGAACCTGCAGCGCGTGCACATCACCGTGAGCATCATCTCGAACAAGAAGAGCGACGGTCGCGTGTTTAACGGCGTCTGCTCGACGTACCTGGGCGATTTGAACCCACTTGACAACCAGAACTTTAACGCCAAGAAGAAGCGCGACAGCCGCCCAGGCGAGCAGGGCGTCAAGACGCCTCGCGAGTGGCCGAGCGCCCGCATTTTCATCCGTGCGTCGACGTTCCGCCTGCCAAAGGACGCTAAGACGCCGGTCATCCTCATTGGCCCAGGCACAGGCATTGCGCCCATGCGCGCGTTCCTGCACGAGCGCGCGCAGCAGCAGGCGAACGGCGTGGACATCGGCGCATCGATCCTGTACTTTGGCTGCCGCCGCCGTGAAGAGGACTTCATCTACCGCGACGAGCTCGAGAAGTTCCAGGCGCAGGGTGTGCTCACACAGCTGCACCTGGCGTTCTCGCGCGAGGAGAGCGAGAAGGTGTACGTGCAGCACCTGCTGGCGCAAAACGGTGAGCAGGTGTGGGACCTCGTGAGCAACCAGCAGGCGCACATCTACGTCTGCGGCGCCACGGGCATGGGCAACGACGTGCACAAGGTGCTGCACGAGATCATCGAGAAGTTCGGCAAGCAGTCGGACGACCAGGCCGCGCAGACGCTCAAGCAGCTCCAGGACGGCCACCGCTACATCCAGGAGCTCTGGGCATAACCACCCAGGACGATGCTAGTGGAAGTGCGACAGAACCAATGTGATCAGGGGTTTTGCGCCTATGGTGATGGTGGTCGTGGCAGTAAGTAGAAACATCTGGGCATACTCTGTGTGTGTGTCATGCATGTTGAAGGAGACGAAGACTGACGAGGATAAAGGAACTCAAGTGAATGAATGAGCTAAATAGCGACGAGACGCGGCGAGCTACTTTGAGTAGGTCGCTGGATGCCTCTGTGAGCTTTCTGTTGCTTTGCCTGGGATCTCCGTCGTCGTGTTATGCAAGACTCGACAAGGTACGATCACGTGAAAGCAAATTGTGGTTCAAGATGTCATTGCATTTCTCTCACAAACGACACATGGCTACACGCAAGTGAATGGATGGCTACACACGCAAAGCAAGTACGACTCACAAGCTCAGTTGCGCAGATAGCCCTGGGGTTTGGGCTCCTTCACACCGCAGTCTTTCTTGTGGTTCTGCTGGCCGCTGTTCGCCACCGTGTCGCTGCTCGGCTTGGGCGTCTCCGTCGGCTGCTGTGGAGCTGGTGATAGCGTCTGCTCCGTCCCGTACGCACTCACTGGTGGCGTCACTGACGCTACGGCATTCTCTACCGCTGGCGGCGTGGTGCTTGGAGCCGGCGTCTCAGTCACTGGAGATGGCGTCCCGGAGGGTTCAGTTGCTGGAGACGGCGCTGGTGATGGCGCTGGTGATGGCGTCACCGTTGGCTCGGAGCTTGTACCCGGAGTCGATGCCGACGTTGCCTCGCTCTCCACGGCGGCATTGCCACGGCCGCCAACGCCCCCAGTCACCTCGACCTGGAAGCAGCTACTGTAGGCCGCTCCGCCGTAGTGGCCGCCCGTGGTCATCACGTCAGCGTTCACTTTCTCATTGTAGAAGCGCCAGAACCAGATGAGGTTGTACACGCCCGGCTTGGTGCCGGCGGGGATCGTCAGGTCCCCCACACACGGGTAGTCGTTGCCCGCGCGGCCCGTGGGGATCTTCCCAGAGAAGTCCCCGTCCTCGTACGTCTGGCCGCAGTTCTTGTCGTCAAAGTCGTGCAGTGTGCCGTCGATGAGCTTGTCGTCGGTGAGCTGCGTCGTGCTGCTCAAGCTCGTGCCTGGTTGGCCCGTCCAGTAGACGCCATAGAACGTGCCGCGGCCGGCCTTGTCCTTGGACGTGTGGCCGTTGTCCAGGTACGCGAAGTAGAGCTTCTCGCTGGTGTTCACCGAGAGGCGCTTGAAACCTTTTGAATAGGCGGTCGCGTCGCTGAACTCGGCGCAGGGTGGCGCACCTTTGAGCACGTCGTTCATGAGGATCTTGTACGTTAGCTTCGTGTTGATGTCCTTGTCGCCGCGTCCGGGGTAGTTGTTGACGTACCCACTGCACTTGCCGCCGGTCGTCTCGCCGCCGTAGATCCAGTCGCGCGCGTTGTCGTACACGACCTTGTGGTCCGTGTCGATGCAGTCGATCCACGAGTGAGCTTCGACTGGTGAGAACTTGGAGACGGTGGCGGCGGCCAGGACGACGAGGCCCGTGAGGGCTGAGGGCCAGTGGGCAGCCATTTTATGGCTGAGTTGACTTGCACGCAGCAGCGACTTGGAGAATGAGCGAGCGAGACAGGCCCGCAGACGACGAAGAGATCTCACCTGCCGTGGAGGAGTTTCATTCGAAGCACTTCATGTGCGAACACGAAGCGCCGGAGCCGTTGGAAAATGGACACAGGAATCGCCTCTTCAGACTGCTAACTATACACCGAGCAGTTCGTCTTTCGACTCGCTTTGAGGTCCTGCGCTTTCCTGGCGCGAGCCACTCTGCCACGAACCTCAACCGAATCGTCGCGTTTCTTCGGGGCACAACCAGGAGCTTCAAGGTGATAATGCACTCGTTCACGCTTTCCAGACTGGCGCGGAGATCGTCTACCCGAATTCGCTCCGTTAAAGTGCTCGTGGACTTCACTCAGATGCAAGCGAACGGCAGTCAGATCAAGGAGATGGTGAGTGGTAATATCATGGTCTACGTGGATACGGCGAACTCGTTCATGACGCGCCTGACAAGCTCGCCAGTGCCGACGATCGTGAGATTCTTGAGGGCTCTGTCAACTGGAGCGAGCACGCGCTGGAGAACTCGGGCAAGATTCTCATCACCAACGACATGAGGGCCGTTCACCCATTGATGGAGGACTTTGATGACGCGATGCAGAGCGCGCGGATCATAACCAAGGAGGAGGTCGTGAAGTTCGCTCTCTGCACCGTGTGTGCAACGGAACAAGCCAAGCGCGTACGCCGCTAACAGGGGGCTCATTTGTATGGGTACTGACTGCACGGAAGCAGCTCACAGGCGATGCATTTGTATGGACTGCATGTTGTACAGATCACAGAGAAGCTCAGACTAGACGTTGCACCATGTGAACTAGGATCTCAGTTTCTAAAAATCAAATGAAAGGTACCTGAAGCACCATTCAAGCGTGAGAAGCAGGGCAAGCAGCGAGATCGTGAGGTCGTCCCAGAGTGGCAGAAAAAGTTGAGTCGAGCGTGGATCTTCTGCGACGTGCGCGTTGAAGCTCGCGAGCGCGTGCGCGATGCGCTCGGTGCTGCTCGCCGTCCCGTTCTCGCACGCGGACGCAGAAAGCACCAGCAACAGAGTTCCGGTGGTCTCTACAACAGCTTGTCCTCCTGGCGCTCCTTCTTCTGCTTCTGTGCGTTGTCCGGGAGCATGAGGTGCGCGGGCACTTCGTCGACGATGCCCGCCGCGCGGATCTTCATCCACTTGCGGAAGTTCCAGTAGAGCGCGCGCTCGGGCAGCAGCAGTGCGTGTGCGAGCGCGTTGTGCCAGTCTAAGCGGCTCAGGCGCGCGTTGTTCTGCATCATCTGCATCGTCAGGCGGCACGCCTCGCGCGGGTTCTTGCGCTTCTCAGCGTAGTACTGGATCAGCTCGCGGTAGCACTCGGTGCTCTTGCCCATCTTCTTGGCGTGCGCGTGCAGCATGTGCACGGCCGTGTCGATCGCCCCACCGCGGATGTACGCCAGCAGCACGTTCTGATAGGTCAGCGTGTCCCACTTGAACCCGTCGCGCTTCATCTCGCTCGCAAACTGGTGCACTTTCTCGAGCTGGTCGCTCTCGAGCAGCGCCGTGAGTGCCGCGTTGTGTGCAAAGAAGTTGAGCTCCTCGCCAGCGTTCTTGCGCGCGTAGAAGAGCTCTATTCCCTGATGTTTGCGCTCCATATCGTCGTCCTTGGCGTGCGCCATGATGACCGCGCCTAGGTACAGCCCACGCAGCTGGGCCTTCATGGCGTCGTTCATCTCATTGTACACCGTGATGACGCTCTTCCAGCGCTTGGCCTTGGCACACGCCGAGATCGCCGAGTTGTAGATCGTCATGGTCGGCGCAAAGCCGTCGCTCTTGAGGCTCTCGAGCATTTCTAAAGCCAGATCCGAGCGTCCGGTCTTCCCAGCGCAGATCGCCAGCGAGTGGTACGTGCTCTGCGTCATCTCGAGGTCGCGCTGCTTGATCGCGCGCAGCACGCCGAGCGCCGAGTGGCCGTCGCCCACGCGCGCGCACGAGTTGAGGATGTTGTTGTAGATCACGATCGTCGTGTCCACCTTGTTGCGCAGCATGTCGTCGAAGATCTCGAGCACGAGCTCGTGCTGGCTCGACTTGAGCGCGGCCGAGAGCGCGCGCGAGTACGTCACGCTCTTGGGCACGTACCCGTCGTTGCGCATGACCTCGAAGACCTTGAGCGCCTGGATGAACTTCTCCTCGTGGTAGCAGCACGCGATCGCGCTCGAGTACGCGTGGATGCGCGGCCGCACGCCCTGGTCGCGCGAGTACCGCAGCACGTCGAGGCACTCGCTCGAGCGCTTGCGCGCGCCGAGCACCTCGATCAGTGACGTGGCCACGTCCACCGAGAGCCCATTGCCGCCCGCGACCTTGATCTCCTCGAAGATCTCGAGCGCGCTCTGCCAGCCGTTCACGTCGCCCGTCGCGTGGTGCAGCGTCTCGAGGTACTCGCCCGTGAGCCCGTGATGGTGGCTATCGTCATTGTGGCTATTGTGACTCTGGCTGCTCTCTCTCTGTGCAGGTGGCGCATCGTACTCGTCGTCGTCGTTCCGGTCATTAGCGGCTGAGAACTGCGTGCGCGCGTGGTCGGCGAACGCCAGTGGGCGGCGGCCGGTGGCACTGGTGCGAGCAGCTACCGTGAGCACATGCAGGCGACTGCGCTGGCCGAGGCTAGTGATTCCACTGGCTGCTGGCGACTGGCGAGAGTCCTCTGGGAAGCACAGCGAGGCGGCCGTGGAGCGCGAGAGCTGCGCGTGGCGGCTCCAGGCGAGTCCGGCGCGGCGCGGCAGCATGCTCATGCCTCGTGCCTCGTGCTGCTGGGAGGTGCGTGATG
Organism: Globisporangium polare; assembly: GCA_023333845.1. Lineage (NCBI taxonomy): Eukaryota > Oomycota > Peronosporomycetes > Pythiales > Pythiaceae > Globisporangium > Globisporangium polare. The sequence continues at coordinate 22,245 of JAASFQ010000115.1, read as the reverse complement.
GCGCGCTGGGCTGGCGAAGAGTGGCTGAGGGGAGGAGGCGATCTGTTAAATGCGTGCTCGGGACCCCGCGTGGGCCACATCTTTAAACCCGGCATCCTGGGATAGCTGAAATGTAAAACGTACAGATTGTGTTTTAGAAAGGCTGCTTTTACCATGCTTCCGGATGATTTCGCGAAACTAGAGGCAAATGACCCTAGATATGCAGGCATATATTTACAGCAATGCGAGCAGTATTGGTGTGGACAACATCGAGATGACGACAGAACAAACGAGCGTGTGGACCACACTTTATCGCATGATTCAGCCTGATGAATCAAATCGGACATTCCTCCTCCAAAAAGCAACTTCACCCTCCTCGTCACTAGCGCGCGCGCACGTGAAGATGGAGCTGAACCTGTGGCAGCAGATCCTGCGCGAGAGCTCCGTGCGCTCCAAGCTGCCGACGGCCAACCTGCTGGTGGCGGGCGACCCAGAGAGCGGCAAGACGGCGCTGCTCTCGCGCCTCGCGGACGCACGCCCTGCGTCATCGACGACGGGAAGCGCCAAGGAGCCCAACACGCAGCTGCAGGTGGACACGTTGCTGGCGTACTCGACCGTGAACGTGATCGACCCCAAGGCCAAGGACAGCGGCGGCGACGCCTCGGGTATGCATGCGGGGGAGCTATTGAGCAGAGTGTGTGTGGGGGTTGTACTGACTAGTGGAGGCTGTGGTTGTGTGTGTGAACTGTAGACGACATTATTGCGAAGATCCGCACGTGGCGCTTCAATGAGCTCAACGTGAAGGACCTCATGCGCATCACCGTCAAGCCGCACACGCTCAAGCACGTACGTCTCTATATTGTATCCCCTGCGGTGATGACCAGCTTGCTAACGTAATGGTATGCCTCGTCTTGGTATTGCAGACCGTCGCGGCGATCGTGCTGGATCTGTCGAGGCCGTGGACGATCAAGAGCTCGCTCGACCAGGTAAGAATACAAGGTAGGGGCTGTATTGATTGGAATTGAACTATGCACTTAGTGTGTGCATGGTGTATGACAGTGGTCGTCGGCGCTGGAGGGCGAGCTGCTGCAGCAGATCAACCAGCTGAACCCGGAGGCGCGCAATGAGCTCTACAGCTCCATCAAGCAGCACATCCTCAACTACGAAGACCCGGTGAGTATTGCAAGCACACACTCTGAGTGACAGCATTTTCAACTATTGTGTACCGATAAGGGATGCTCACTGCAAGTGTTGCTTGTGTACCAGGCCATCGACCACTCAGGACCAACGCCCATGGACACGTCGTCCACCAGCGAGTTTGTACGTCGCTTGTTCTATAGTGCTTCATTTTTGATAATCGTGACTCACACGCCATTGCATTACCTGAACTTTTTGTATCCAGATGGAGGAAGGCGTGCTGTCCAAGAACCTCGGTGTGCCACTGGTCCTGATCGTCGCCAAGGCAGATGTAAGCAAACAAGTTCCGAGCTAACGCTGCCGTGGCTTGCACTAGTCTCATAGTGATGCTGACACTTGGCGTATTCCTCACTACCTGTGAGCAGCTCCGTCCGGACAACTCGGTCAAGATGGACTACATCGAGTACGTGCTCCGCCAGTTCGCGATCAAGTGTACGTGACGTATTCATCCCTCAACATTCCCAGACTGCAGCCTACAGACTGACTGTGTTCTTTACTTTCCAGACGGCGCCGCGGTCTTCTACACGTCGGCCAAGACGGGCGCGAACGTCGACGCGCTGCGCAAGTACATCCTGCACCGCGCGTACCCATCGCAGTTTAAATTCCCGCAGTCGGCGCAGCTGGTCGAGCGCAGCTCGATTCTCGTGCCCTCGGGTTACGACTCGTTCCACCTGGTGGACCAGAGTCTACTGGGCTCGCAACCCCGCTGGTCGAGCGACAAGCCGTTTGAGAAAATGGTTCCAGCTCCACACGAAGACGCCGAGGATCCAGCGGCCCTGTTGGCTGCCGACATCCGTGTCGACAGCCACGACCGGTGGCTCGAGAAGCTCGAAAAGGCCGCTGGCGCCGGCCTCGAGGAGCTCCAGAAGCAAAGTGTTGAGGCCAGTAAGAAGGCCGAAGCAGCGGCGGCCGCGCGCCGCGCTGCTGCAGACCGGCGAAAGCGCGAGGAGAAGGACGTGAGCTCCAAGCACCTGGCCAACTTCTTCAACAACCTGCTCAGCCGCCCCGAGAAGGCCAAGTCCTCGCGAAGCATCGGCGACCTCAAGAAGGTAAGCTGCCTGCTTATTGGAGCTGCGGGTGATATCTGTATCATGAGACTGACTGACAATGTCTGTGAATGCTCGTGAGTAGAAGGACAAGAGCGACGTCAAGAGTCTCGCGGAGCAGGAGCTCCAAAACCTGTCGAAGCGTGCTGGCGGCAACCCGTGAGCGAACACGCCGCACTTTCTTTAGTTCATCATGGCGTTAGCTGCTGAGCTCTCCCTTTGTCCTGGGATGCGGTTGATCTCCTTCGTTTCTTCACCCTCAGACTCAGATTGCGACCAATCACTTTGGTTAATGATGGGAACTTTGGTTTTGTATTCACTTGTGATTGTGTTGTTCCTACTAATACTTAGTCGACAGACTGCTAGCTGATGACGCAGCTGCTGCCGCCGTTGCTCGCAAGCTTGGACTGCTCAACCAGTTGCTCCACGACCTGCGCATGATCAGCCGAGGCCGCATCATCCTCGTCGTCCTCGTCTCCATCCTCCTGCTCCGTGCCCAGGCTGCTGCCATTACCGTTGGTGAAGATCTTCTTCTTGCGCTTGACATGCATGGGCGGGAAGAGCTCCTCGATCGCCACGTCCTGCGTGTCGCGCCGGCGATAGAAGAGGATGTAGGCGGTGGACGATACGACCTCCTTCTCGTCAATGTCTTTGCACTGGTGGTCGTTGAAGCACTTCCACTTGCCGTCCTTCTCGCTCAGCACGTACGCAAAATAATGGCCCGCGCCCAGCGCCCCCACGTGGTTCACCACGGCGTACAGGTCGTACAGGAAGCCGTCCTCGCCACGCACGGCTGCAGTCGCCGGCGCGTCCAGGAGGGGCGTCGACACGCGTCTGTGAGCTGGTGAGTCTGCCGCTGCTTTGGCCTCACGAGCTTTGACTGGCGATTGCTGCTCACTGCCATTAACACTGTTGTCGCCACCATCCAGGTCCTCATCCTGCTGGAGCTTGCCGCCCAGGAACAGCCAGAACTGCAGTCCAGACTCCTGCATGCGCTTGGGCTGCCGCTGCTTGGCGACAAAGTCCTCGAGCTGCAGGCCTCGCAGTGGGAAATCCACGTGATGATGCAGCTTGCGGCGCGAGACCTGCGTGAAGCAGAAGCGCTTGAGCTGGATCACGAGCAGCGGCGGGAGGCGCCAGAGGTCCATGGTCTTGGTGGCGGGACGATGGGTCTTGCACCGGCCGCAGTACGCCTCCTGGATGCGCTCCTTGGCCGTGAACATGTCCATGCAGCGCTCGATGCTCAGTGGCATGTTGTCCTGGCGCTTGTTCGTTAAAACCGAGTCGTCGCAGTCGATCTTGCTCGCCTGAATCGGGTCGTACTCCTCCTTCAAAGTGCGGATGTCCCAGTCGATCGCGATCGTCTCTTCAGCTGCAAGCGCGATCGACGAAGTTGGTGACGGCACGATGAGACACCCAAGGCAGCCGTCGAGCCACTCGCAGCGCGAACAGCCGATGCCGTGCGACGTCACCATGCGCAGGCAAAAGCCAAATTTGGTCGTTGCCAAGTGCTTGCCCAGCGCCACGGTCGACGCGTCCGTCTTGAGGCTCAGACTACCATTGTTGATATTGGCTTCAAAGTCGGACGGTGACGGTGGCGCCTGCCAGTTAAAGATGCGCCGCAGCCGCCTCCACACTGCCACATACAGCTCGAACGTCGTGGTCTCACGCAGCGACACGCGCAACACGAGCGGCGCGCCAAATAAGCGGGTGATGTGCGCATTCGTGAAGCAGTTGGTCGCGCGCTCAACGCGCCGGTGAACGAGGTACACGTACGCCTCGTCGTTATGTCTCGTGATCACCTTCGTCTGAGGGATAAAGTACCTTCTCGCACCCGTGGGGAAAGCCACGTCGACCGTGCCGTTCCTGGCGCTGCTGCCAATCACGCGCGCGGATGCAAAGTCCTTCACCTTGTCGGCGCGCACGAACACTGACGAGCCCACTGGCAGCAGCTCGTCTGCTGTGGGGTCAGCCTGGTCAGAGTCATTGTCCTCAGAGCTAAAGTCTTGATGTGAAACGCCGTTCTCCTGGATAGCGTGCGTCCCATTCGAGCCATTCTCCTTCACAACGTCCGCGTCGTCACTGATGTCACCTTGTGAGACTGCTGCTGGCTCAGAAGCTGAGTCATGGTCGTTCACATCGCCATCTTGCTCCTTGGTTGCCTTCACCTCAGCAGTAGTATCAGTATCAGTGGTGACCGTCTTGGTGAGACTTTTCGAGACAGAAAGCAGGAACTTGGAGCCTGTCGGGGGCGTCGAAAAGTGATCGAGCGAGTCCAACTGGAACACTGTGAGCTGATCCTTCTCGTGGACCTGGTTCAGCGGCGTGCGGCCGTCCAACAGCGCATCGATCGTGTGCAAAACCGACACGCGCGCGATCACCAGTTGCTTCTCAATCTGCTCAACTGCACGGTCACTGTCCCCACCACCAGCTCCCCTGTTGTTAACACCAACGCCTTCCAGCTGATACAGGAACTGCGCGACGTCGTGCTTGACGTCCTGGATCGTCGCATTGTTCTTCACGCGCACCGAGTACTTCATGGGCACGCGGCCACTGTTGAAGATGATCGTGAGCACGAGCGACCGGAAGCTGCTCTCGGGAAGCGAAAGCTGCAGGAACGTGAACGGCTCAAAGCGCGCCGATTCGTAGTGGCACACCGAGCACTCGAGCAAACTCTTGTACTGGCCTGTAAACAGCGCGACGATCACGGAAAACTCGCGCTTCAAGTGGTTCTGCCACCACTCGTCGGCCACGATCGCGTCGCTGCGGCCATCGCTGTCCGGCTGCTCCGTGTACGGCTTGGTCATGATCCGGTTCAAGTCCTCGCTCAGGCTACTGAGCAGACAGGCGAGCAGCTCCTGGGCGTCGTGCTGATCCGAGCCTGTGAATTGCGGATTGAACTTGGCGAGCACACGCTTAAACTCGTTGGGCGCAAAGCGCTTCTTCTCCAAAGTCCAGAGCACGCGCAGCAGTTCCCCAAAAGCCACGGCGAGCTTGCCGCTCGTGCCGTCGCGATTGCGCAGGTTGATGTCTCTCAGGTACGCCTCGTTCTTGAAATACTCGACGAGCAGCCGCGTGTGGCTCAGACACTGGAGCGCGCTGCTCATGTAGCACGTGTTGCCCAAATTGTCGAGCCCCACGAGTCCGTGGCCTGTGAATGCATCCTTCGAGAACCGTTTCTTCACTGTACTCGCTGCCACAACGTTCTCGTTCTCAGCGCTTTGCTGCTTTGACTGCTGTGAGGCTGCTCCTCCTTTCTTGCCGTTCAGGTTTCCGCCGTTCGAATCGTTCGCCTTGGCGTTCTTCGAGCCCGTGTAGACGCTCGTTAAGTTCTCAAGGTTGCCTCGTGAGCAGATCTCCGAGGTCCTGGAGATCAGTCGCTGGTCACGCGGCCGCTTACGCCGTCCACTCGCTCTTGTCGACGATGAACCACTGGCCTCGCCATCCTCACCACCACTGTCACTGTCTGATGTAAAATTCCCATTGTCGTCATCATCACCATTGTCTTCAGCGTTGTTGCTGCTCTTGTTCGAAGGCGACGAAGTCGAGATCTTGTCACTCGACTGAGAGAGCGGCCACGAACCGTCTTCGTCCTGGAGCTCCAGCAGGAACACGCACTCCTGGTTGAGCTTCTTGAGAACGTTCGGCCGGTCACTCCTGATGCGGATCTTGTGGTCCGGCTGCTTCTCGTCAAAGTACCACAGCCGCGCCTTCTGGATGAACTTGAGCAGCAGCAGCGCCTTGCACGTCGCCTCCAGGATGCTCTCCGCTGTACTGAGAGCACTAAACAGGACCTCTTCGCCTGACATGATGACCCCACCGTTCGATGGATCCACACGAGCGACGCGTAGCACCAATGGGAAGAGCTCAATCTGCAGGCCGGACTTGGGAGATTCAACAATGCACCGCGTGAGATCCGGGCCGCCACTGTACCACAACACCAGCACCGAGTACGCCGACGATGGGACCAGCTACAGTATTAACGAAAACACACACGCACACACACAAGGTCAAGGCTGTGAGACACTGTCAGCCACTCAACACACAATAACAGTTCACAGCTACACAGAACTCACGTAAAAGTCGCGCGAGAAGACCAGTTTCTCCTTGAGCCGTCGACTGCCACTGCGCATGAGCAGCGCCCAGTTCGCGATCGGACCAGGGCGAGGACTCGCTTCGAACGCGACCGAGATGCTGCTGCTCCTACTGATGATAGTGTTCGTATCGAGCGCCTCCACCTGCACGCGCGCGTGATCCGGGATGTTTGGCAGAGGCAGCGAGCCATGTGGAGTCCCATTGAGCGTGTTCATCCCCGCATACTGACACCACTGCTGCCACCACCTCGCGCCAACCAGGTTCCAGGACTGCAGATCAACACATACAAACACACAAGTGAGACTTTGGTTCCTACTGGCACTCAAGCGATAGTGCATTCTACGGTACCTGGCCCACTGCGGTCGAGCGCGCCGCCTGCTGCCAGTGCCACTCGACGATACGCCGCTCTAGGTGCGGCGACTCGGGCTTCACGCCAAAGAGGATGCATGCCGCAAAAGCCAGTTGATGCAACAATTGGTGCACGGCCGTCGCCTCCGACGCCCACTTGAGAAAGTCCTCCTCGGTTAGACCTGAACTGCTAGCACCTTCTTGGCTCATCTACAGACAGCAACAACAAAGATGAAAAGTTAGTCACGTCGCACATTACCCCATCGCGGTGTCACTGTAGAGTGGAGCAGGGTATTACTCGCATACTTCGGTCAGTTGGCTTCGTTCCTGAGCGATCACAAGCTTCTCATCTTCGTCCATGGCATAGCTGCTGCCCAGCGCGAAGAGCTCTTCGACCGCGCTCCACAAGATCCTTCTGTCGTGACCACCTGTCTGGCTGTCGACTGTGTCATCGCTCTTGAAAATCGCAAACAAGTGCACATACCTCGACTCGATCTTGCCCCGGCAGAAGTTCGACACGAACTTGCAGAACTCGTCAAAGAGCACGAGCTCCGACAACGCAGTCGTCTGGCACACACGCTCCAGTAGCTTTCTTGGGAAACTCCGTTCGCTCAGGATGCTGATGAACTGCTCACTCGGGATGCGGTTGCTCGTCCCTCCTTTCGTGTCAAAGAGTTTGTGGAACTGCCGCTCGAGCGCCGTCACTTCGTTCACCGAAAACAGAGTCGCATCGGCGATGCGCTGCCGGATCACCGCCGGGTTGTACGAGAGCTCGAGCTCCAGAATCTTCGTGTCCTCCTCGGTGCCAATCGTGTCGGCGAGCACTGAGAGCCACCGCAACAGCAGCGCGTCGCCGTGCTCGTCGCACTCGCGGATCACGAGCTTGAACTCGTCGATCGTGAAGCTCGACTTGTCGTCAAAGATCCGGTTGAGGAATGCGACCGTAGACTTGCTGCGCGCCTTGCGCCGGCCGTAGACGACGTCCATGAAGCGGTCCATGACGTCGCGCGTGACGAGGCCTGTGCTGTCGAGGTCGTAGATGATGAAGAGCAGGCGCACCTGCTCGTCGTACGTGCCGTGCTTGAGCCACGCGATGCCGCTCAGTACGTTCTCGCAGCTCAACTCGCCCGTGCGGTTCGTGTCGAGCACCTCGAAGAGCCGATCCGAGAGCGACGTCGGGATCATCGTGAACGCGCTTAGCAGCTTCTGGCGAAACACCTTCTTGCTCAGCCCGCCCGCTGTCTGCAGCGCCATCGGCGCATTCGCTACGGCGACCACCTGCCCAACGCTACTACTGTTGGATCTGCGTTTTGCTGCTGCTGCTGAAGCCGGTAATGGCGGCAACGTGCTCGCGCTGCTGCTGCGGTTCGCAATGAGACTACTGCTGTTATTACTGCTGGTCGGCGACGAGGAGGACGTCTCTGTGCGGCAGATGCGGCGGTAGCCCTCCGTGTACTTCTTGAGCTCTGTCGGCGGCAGCCGCTGGATGTACTCCTTCTCCTTGGCGGCGCCGGCGGCGAGCGCCGCGCTGTTCTCCGTGCCGTCTGCTGCCTGTCCGTAGCTCACGAGGTTCCCCATCGCTGAGCTGCTGGTGCTGTGCTACGTGCTGTGGGCTCGAGGCTGTCAGGTGCAGCTAGTAGCGACGCTTAAGCTTGAGTCTGTGCTGCTGCTGTGGGTTGATACACGTGAGAGATGGAGACAGCGAGCGCGCGGGGCGGAAGACGACTGCGACACTTGTGCTTTTCGGCTTCTTCGTCTTCTCTTGAAGTGTTGTTGAACAGACAACATTTGGCGCAACATCACACAGAGGGGGAATTGGAGCTGAAGGATACTGTATCTGCTCTGAATAGAAGACCTTTTTATCCTGAGCTGAGTTTTGAAATGAAGGGGAAAAAACTCACGCTGAGATAGATCAAGAGGCTGGAATTGTTAACATTCCCAGAGGCTCATTCCGAGAGATCTCACTGGCTGCTGTACGAGCCGAAGGAAGTGCTTCCTCTGTGTGAAGATCGCCACGCTGCGCGCGCTCTCTAAAGACGACAAGCGCGTCGTATCGGGTGAAGACGCGTAGCCGAGTGAGTCAGAAGATCAGCGAGTCGCGCTACTGAGGAGAATCAGAGCACTCGCACCTTCACCTCGATGGTGACTCGTGGTCAGTGAATGCAGCGAGAAAGACGCAATCGCCAGCAGATAGCAAACAACGGCACCCGAAGGAGCAAGCCCCACCAGCTAGTTGCCACCTGTCCGCGAGACGCAACTGTCTAGTCGAGTTGGATGCTGCTTTCTGTGAGGCGAAAGTTGTTGACAGTCCCATTGGTACTCGCAGCAAATCGATGCGATTGCCAACAAGTTGTGCGTGATCGACGGCAAGATGCTCTTCAACTGGATTAGAAGTGGCCTCGTGAAGGTGAGTATGGCGCGAATCGCAGACTTCGAACATCGCGTACAGCCTGACTCGATCGCCAGGAGCAATGGCATCAAGCGCGAGGAATTGCCAAATTATCGAGCGAGCCACCAACTGAGTCAGTCGAGGTCCACCTCGCTGCCAATATTAGTGCACATCTTGTTCGCGATCCCATAGGTACCGAAACCTACGTGATCGGCAACAAGGTCTGCATTGTTGATCGCGAGGTGCACTTCAACTGAGCCCGCTGTGGACTCGAGGCGAGGAAAGATCGGCCAATTCACAACGTTATTGTAAAGCAAACAAGACTTTATGAGCACCTTGGGTGATCATTTTTTATGTGGAGACATGCTGTCATTACAGGCTGCTGTAGCGGTGCTGCTCGTGCACGAGCGTGGACGAGAGGTGGTGCTCGACGTAGTCGCGCACGAGCGGCGCGAAGACGTCGAGCTGCATCTGGTTGTGGAACATGGTGTCGTGGCCGAACTTGGAGTCCACCTCCACGAGCTTCGAGTCGTAGCCGTAGGACTGCAGGATGTTGACGATCATGCGCTGCTCCTGGATCGGGATGAGCAGGTCCTGCTTGACGCCGATGATGAGCGAGCCACACGAGATGCGGCTCACACCTTCGGCCAGGTTCGAGTACCCGCGGCCGACGTTCTGCAGGTCCATGGCCTTGGAGAGCAGCAGGTAGCAGTTCGGGTCGTAGAAGCGCGCGAACTTCTCGGCCTGGTACTCCATGTAGCTCTCGACCTCAAAGGTCGTGGCCCTAAAGTGCATGGGGCCAGTCGGGTTCCAGTCAAAGCGCGCGTCGAACTCCTCGCGCGACCGGTAGCACATCATGCCGAGCTCGCGCGCGACCTTCATGCCGCTCAGCGAGATGCCCAGTGGGTACTCACCGTTGTTGTACGCCGGGTCCGAGAGAATTGCCTGCCGCTGCACGCGGCGCAGCGCGACCGTGCCCGGCGTGGTCTGCGCCGTGCACGCGATGCCGACGAGGCGCTGCAGGCGATCTGGGAACTGCGCAGCGAACTCGAGCGCCTGTGTACATAATGAATGCAGTCAGTAAGCGTTGGTGGCCATACGAAGTGTCCATACCATTCGCTTTCCATACCTGAATGCCGCCCATGCTGCCACCGATGACCGTGTGGACCTTGTCGATCCCCAAATCATCCATGATGCGCGCGTGCACTCTCGCCATATCCGCGGGTGTGATCTGCGGGAACGACGCACGGTACTGCTTGCCTGTTCGTGGGTCAATCGACAGTGGGGACGTCGCACCAAAGGGGCTTCCGAGCACCGACGGGCAGATGACGCGGAAGAACGACGTGTTGATCGCTTTGCCCGGTCCGATGATGTTCTCCCACCATCCGGGGCGAGGGTCGTCGCGGTTCGACGCCGCGTGGCTCGAGTGCGAGAACGACGGCAGCACGAGGATTGTCCGCTCGCCAGGAAGCGTCGAATCGCCCTGTTAGGAAGCATGAAGTACACCTGTGAGCTTCCATGGCCCTGCAGTACTTGTAGCAGCCATACATATGGCTTAAACACGCACCCACTGCTCCCAATCGATGCGCACTTCCGGCAGCACCTCGCCGGACACGAGCTTGAACTCGCCGTCGAGCACCGAGTGGTACTTGTTGCGCTGCAGCATCGGGTCGAACTCCTTTCCGTGCGCCGCCTGCACGAACGAGCGGCGCGCCACCGTCGCGACGACCGCTCTTCGCTGCACTTGTCTGCATCACATACACAGCGAGAGAGAGATAGAGAGAAATAGTAAGCTGTCAGTGTTCATGAAGAACAGAGCCATGGGCGCCCAATATGCGCAGCGCCTCGTACCGTTGCAGCCGCGCCAACATGCTTCTCGTAAACGTGAGCTCTTCGTGTGAATCTGGCGAGTGAGTGCCATGAAATCGGGCAACACGAGCAGCTTCACGGCTGTGATGGAGGCACGCAATCACCCCGCAAGAGTGACGACATAGTGACAGCATACTTAAATCAAATGAGCTCACTTTTCGTAGCGCTGATTGGCTGGAATAATTCTGATGAGGGATTTTCTCGTACAATGATTGGCTAAGAGAGATTTTGAGGAGACTTCTTAGTGACATTTAGTCCCTTTCTCGCGTTCAAGCTCGAAAGTGATCAATCCCCGATTGATTGCAATCGTGTGCTGAGCTCGTCATAAAGTGACCTCACCCCGCGGCGATGCAGCTCTATTGCTATGTCATGCGCAACCCACAGTCTCACTCTCGTGCGCGCTCCAGTGTGTAAGCGCCTCGCAGCTCTTCGTCTTGCTGCGGGCGAGTCTGCTGATCACACGAGTAGATGAGCAGACGCAAATGCGCGAGCACATTCCGGTGCTGCAAGTCGGACTATCAAGGTATATGACTGCCGTGTGTATTGTTCCACCCATCGCACGGTGTGATGCTCCACTGCACAGCTCACGGTGGAGCTGCTCAGTCAATCAGCCGACTTCAGCTCAGTCCAGCGTTAAATATTTGGCGATCAGGTATCGCGCCAGGTCGTTCGCGCCGCTGCACAATGAACAGCAAAGCATTAGCAGATGGCCCCTCGGTAACCACTCATAGAAGAGCATTCAAAACACAATCGCACCTTTGTTTGTAGATGAGCGAGAGGTTGTACGCGGTCTCGCGGCAGATCCAGTACTCCGGCGAGATCTCGCGCTTTTCACGCTTGCTCAGCTCGAAGAACCGCAGCACGCGCTCGTACATCGGGATCGCCAAGTGGAACAGCCCCTGTTCAATGTTGAACGCACACAAGAAAACATATCAGATAGATAGTTAGTTGCGGTGGGTGGTTTCAAGCCACTTCAACATCCAAGTGAAGCCATCCATTTTCCCGTACCAGTTGCTGGTGGGCGCGACCGATGTTGTACCAGCACTCGACCTGCACAACGTCCTTGCCAATGGCAGAGTCCACCGCTGCAGCCACACGCGCGCGCTCGTAGTGCTGCAGGAACGCGAAGGCCTTGGCGACCGTGTGCTGTCGGTCGTTGATCGTGCGCTGCATGGACGCCGAGAGGAACGCGAGGCCGATGCAGAAGAGGATGAGCGGGTCCGCCGGCTGCTTCTGGTGCGCGAGCGTGAACTCACCGACCGTGAGCGACGCGATGTCCCAGGTCGACGACTGGTGGCCCGCGAGCACGATGGCGGGGAAACTCGAGGGCTCGTCACGTAGTAGCTTCGCCAAAAACTTCTGGTGCCACGAGAAAACGCCCGTGATCGCGATCACGCGCGCGAACAGGTTCCAGTACCCGAGGTTGTGCGGGTCCTCCATGATGTTGAGCCGCGCGCACTCGTAGGCCATGCGGTTCTCCTTGAACTCGAGCGCGATCACGAGCGCGAGGAAACGCAGCTCGAAGCGCAAGTGCGGCTGCGAGATCTTGTCCGACGTGTTCACGTCCGTGAGCAGCTCGATCGCGGCCACGTACTTGCCCAGCTCGGTCAGCGTCTGCGCCACGTCGATCACAAGTGTGTAGTACTGCTGTTCGCCCAGCGCGCGCGAGATCACGACTTGTTGCGCGACGCGCATGACGATGCCCATGAACGAGTCCCGGTGGTGTGGGTCAGTGATGTCCACGAGATACTCGGACTTCAGGACCTGGAAGCCTAGCGAGGGTGAATCTGTGTGCGAAACGAGCTCGGCTGCAGTGCTCGCAGTGTTGTTCACGCGACCCGATAGCCGGAACGACGTCTGGTTGAGCGACGTGAGGATGATGGGGATCCCCACTTGACAGAGCACCTCGGCGTCTCCAGCCTGGCGCTTCAAGTGGCCCCATTCGATGAGCAGCTTCAGTCGGATGCCGTTTTCCATGGCGTCCACTGAAAGCGACGGATCGTGCGCCGTGTCCATGCGCGTGCGCTCGTCCATCTCGTCTTCCTCGTCTTCCTCTTGTTCTTCAGCACTGTCGACATAGTCCTCATCGTCATCATCATCGCCGTTAGCGTCTCCTCGACCGTGTCTATTCGGACGCTTGTGGCTCTTCTCACCACCGTCCTCAGCCTTCTTCTCGTCATCTTTCTTCCTCTTGCCAGGGTTCACCCAGTACGGACGGATTGGCGGTCGCATGGTCTCGGGTAAGTACGTCGGCAGCAGCTGCAGTCCCTTCAGCGGATCCTGTTTCTTGCGCGTGGCCTGCATGGCCTTGAGCATCAGCTCGGGACTCACGACCAAATGCTCCATCGTGAGCTGGTGGTACAAAGAGCGCTCGTAAAAGTCCACGGCGACGTCGTACTTGGCCATGCGGTCGTGGCACTCGGCGTACTTGATCCAGATCTGCTCCAATGGGAACTCGTCTTTCCCAAGCAAGTGCGCGAGGATCTCCGAAGCCCGTTGGTCCTGGTCGCACAGCGCGATGTACGCGTCCGCGACGTCCAGGTACAGGTCGCCAAACACATCCACGTCCTGTGCAAACAAGTGGTTGAACATAGCCTCGGCGGTCTTGAAGTCGCGCTCGAAGAGGTGACAGATGCCGTACTTGACCGCGATGTCCAGTGGCAGCCCACCGGGGTCGCCCTCCACCTGTGTGGCCTCGTGGGTCGAAGCGTATCGCGCGTGCAGCTTGTGGATCACGAGGATCGCTTCGCGGTACTTCTTCAGCGTGATGTACAGGTCTGCGAGCATGTTGACAGCGTTGAGCTCGTACTTGGACGCGTGGTGGCGCGACGGATCGGCCGACGCCTTCTCGATGCACATCTTGAGCGCGTCGACGGCCTCGTCCTCCTGCTCATTGCAGTGATACGCCTCGGCGATCTGGATCCAAAGCGAGAGGTCCTTGGGAATCAAAACTGTCAGCTTCTTGAACACTTCGGCGGCGCGCCGGTTGTCGCCCTGCTCGCGACAGAGCTCAGCGTAGCTGAAGAGTGAGTCCTTGTCCTTCGGGTCGGCGCTGCTCGCCTTCTTGAAGCAGAAGAGCGCCTGGTCAAAGTTCTTCTCTTCCTTGGCGATGCGCCCCACGCGCTTCCACAGCTCGGCGTCGTGCGGCGTCAGAGTGCACGCGATGAGGAAGAACTGCAGCGCCTTCGTGCGGTCCTGTCGGTCCTCGTAGATCATCCCCAGTGTGTGGTACGGATCTGGGATCGTCGGCGCCTTCTTGATGAAATCTTTCAGCAGCAGGATTGCCTCGTCGTACTGGTGCGACGCGTATAGCATGTTGGCCTCGCCCAGCACGCCCGCGAGCTCCGGAGGCACTTTGCTCGCGATCACGCGCTTCCCGGTCTTGCGGCGCCGCCCACCGCCCTCTCGCCGCCTTCTTTTACGCGATTTCCCCCACAGCTACAACAATAGTAAACAGCAGCAGCCATTCGTGTGATATAGTTTAAGTTGGGCTGTTACCAGTCTGAATATGACAGCTTTCTCGTGTGTGGTGAGCATACCTGGCGCTCGATGTCCGAGTCGTCCTCTTCCTCGTCTTCGCTGGACTTTGGCTCGTACGCATCCCCGCTATCCAGCGCCCCTTCTTCGCCTATACATAACCACTTCCAGTTAGTACGCCATCCAAACACCAGCAGCCATCAGCAGCACATTGAACGCAGCGTGACGTACGGTAGTAGCCCTCGCGTGCGACCCCCGCTTGCGCTCCAATCGCGTCGCCACCGATCTGCCCAGGCAGAGCATGCTCACTGCCACTACTGCCGTGTGCACGTTGTCTCACCGGCTTCTTCCTCGCGCGCTTCCTCTGCGAGCGCGAGACCTCGTCCGCGTAGTCCTCGTCGTCGTCGCCTTCGTCAGCATCGTCGTCGCCCTGGTCAGCGCTGTCAAAGTCGTCTTCGTCATCGTCGTCCACCTCGTCGTACTCTGCGTCGCCGACCTCCTGCTCGTACACCTCGATGTTCGCCGGCATCTCCTCGTTGCCCATGGCGGCCTCCAGCAGCGACCGGAAGTACGACATCCTGGCTGGATCTGCGCCTCCTCTTGGGGCCAAAACCGGAATGCCAAATGCCAAATTGCTCAATGGTCTTGACGTCACTTCGGTGAACAAAGCAGCATTCATATACCTGCTTATCGTGATTCCTGCTTTAGCATACACATGAAGTCATTATTGCCTTTCGAGCTTGCATTTATCTTTTGATGTGCATTATAAGAGTCGTGGCGACATTATCCAGTACAAAAGGTTGCGCGAAGGTCGCGCCAACGCTCGCCTGTTGCCATTTTCGCCATTTGCGAATTTGAAAATGATGGAGGGAAAAGCGGCGGAGAATAATGCGCTCTCGTGGGCGGAGGTGCAGGAAATCTGCGGCGAGATGGAGAAACTGTACCGCAAGGACGCACAGAAGGACGCTCAGCGGCTGCGCGCGCTCACCCAGAAGCGCAAGCAGATCGCCAGCACGGCCGAGAGCAAGCAGAGCGAATCAAAGAAGCAGCTGCAGCGTGCGTGCGGTTTCGCTTGAGCTCCAATACAATTGTTGCTGCATTCACTGACCTGTTGGTGTTGTTGATACGTATATGTAGACCTGCTTAGCAACCTGAAGGAGTGGGAGGAGCACGAGGCCGCGACCAAGAGTCGCCACGAGCAGATGCAGATGAAGATCCAGGAGCTGGACGCGCTCAAGCGCGACATGAGCGTGCAGCTCGAGCGCCTGCGCGTCGATGAACAATATCCTTTTGACTACCGGAGCTATAGTTGCATGTTATGCGTATGTTCGTATGCGACTGTCGTACAAACAGTGCTGCCTTGACTCCTGCTTGATTTGGTCTTGTTCGCTTGCTGCGCGTGTACATCGTCGAAGGATTCGCTGGAGAAGCTGCTGGACAAGTACGAGGAGACGCGGCTGCAGGTGGCGCAATACAACCTGCAGCACCAGCACGACATCCCGTTCGCAAAGTACGCGCCGTATTTCTGAGCGGCTCTATCGTAATCGCACGAACGCTGACTTCATGCTTGCTCTTGATAGGCACCAGATGAGCCTGTACGCCTCGGTCACCGGCATCAAGTGGGACTTCACAGGCGCATCCATCGCAGGCGGTAACGTAGCTCAATATGTATCCCCCGTATCGAGAAGCAGGCTCCCACGTATTACTGACTCATCTGCTCGTTGCCCTTGTTTGCGCTTGATAGACATCATCGTGCCCGCGAAGCAACTGGTCGTCCGCTTCGAGATCGACTCCGCATTGCGGCACTTTGACGCGGCGAACGCGCTCTGGGACAAAATCGACGAGGCATTCGAAGATATCGACAGCGATCTGTAGGAAAGGAACGCTGAGTGAACAGCTATGTCGTACGGAAGGACGTGCATTGCGTTGCATTAAGATAAACGCACTTTCGGAGTCGAGTCGAGGTCGCGGTGAACAATTCTGCATCAGGTTTTCTCGGGTCAATCAAGTCGCGAACGTCACATGTCACTAAAGTGAACCGATTTCGAGAATGACGCTCAGAATGATGGTCGCAAAAACAGTTTTCTCACAATAGACAAGGTCCCACATGCATGAGAAAATTGATTCATCGGAAGGAAGCCACAACGACAAAGAGAAGGCGGAGAACGGGACGACCGCAGCGCCGCACAAGACAACAAGCCGCAGAGCGAACCAGGCGACAGACGAAGCACGAGATGGCGCGTGAGGTGATCGAGAACCAGCGCTGGTACCCCATATTGGTACGTTGTGCTCGCTTGCTTGCGTAGTAGTTGCGTTGCATGAGCAGCAACAACTGATGAACTTTGTGTGTTTGATATTATGATGCAGGGCTGGTCGGCGCGCCTGAATGCGGACGACCCACCGGCGTGGAGCAACCTGCGCGACGAGCAGTGTTCGAGCACGGACGAGCAGAAGGACCTCGAGTGGCGCGTGTACAAGTCGGACGACTACGACGAGGAAGGCTGGCTGTATGGCGCGACCTTCAACGACGAGCTGGGGCCCATGACGCGCGCGTCGGTCGTGCGAAGACGCGTGTGGCTCGGAAAGGAGCATGGCACAGAAGCAAAGGCGGCAGCCGCTGAGGAGAAGAAAAGCGAAGAAGCAGAGCAAGGCAAGACTGGCGGAGAACAGGGGAAGCAGCTCTTCTCGTCGACGGACGGCTCCGACGCCACTGCAGCAGGGGATAATGCGATCTTGCCATCGATTGCGAATGGAGCGAAATCGGAATCGAGCGTTCTGTTTCCAGCACCAGAAGGAGACTCGTCAATGAAAGCGAAAAAGGACGATAAGGTGCTCTTTCCGAGTCTGCCGAGCCCTTCGAAAAAGGATGCGCCACCTCCGAAGAAAGAGGAAGAGAAGCCCAGTGGCGGCGGCTTTTTCAGCAAAATGTCCGCTGCGGCGTTCTCGCTGCCTTCGTCGATGATCAATATGACAGCCGAATCGTCCAAACAGGCAGTGTTTGGTACCGTGCAGTCGATCAAAGAAGCCTCGCTGTACGCGTTGGACCATGCGCAAGCTGCGACATCCGCTGCGATTTCGTCCGAGCCGCAGCTGCCAGCGCACCGCATCCCACCAAGACGGCCGACACTAAACGGAGAATCGAATGCGATGGATGGCAGCAACCCGTTCGAAGTGCTCTCGATGCTCTCGAAGCGCTTCCCAGACCTGTCGCCGATCGATCGAACGCTCGTGACCTGCTGCAGTGACGATATTGCGTCACACTTGGCGCCGCCAGAACCGACCATTTCGAAGCAGTGCAAGGCGTGCAAGCAAGAATTCGGGATGACCAAGTTCCGCTACCAGTGCGGCTATTGCATCGAGTCGTTCTGTCGCGAAGACCTCCCGTACTCGGAGACCCTGCGCGCGTTTGGACAGAGCACACCATCGAAGTTGTGCATGAACTGCCACTACATTGTCGGGGAGAAGGTGGATCAGCAGTTCATCCAGTGGCGCAACGAGCGCGTCAAGGACTTCTTGGCAGACAAGCTGATCATGTACTTCAATACGTCGACGGACACAGCGGTGGACAAGATCATGCGAGCGGCGGAAGGGACGCTCGCCGCAGCCAAGTCGGCTCCGATGGGGGCGACTGCGAAGATGGCAGTCGTGAGCGCAGACTTTGTGCGAAAATACGGACGTGCAGGGCTCCTGGGCTTCATTCTCCGCAATGAGTTCATGCAGTCCTTTGCGACACTGAAGGGTTTGATCGGCGACTTGGATGACATTGGCTTCCACGATGCGGCGATCGGAACGTACTACTTCATGGCGATGAACCGAGGAGAACGTGGCGCAACCCCTGAGTCTGAAAAAGAAGAGCACTTGGACTGTCAGCACATCTCGGACGATCTCCTGGCTGACATTCTGAAGTTTGCACCGTTGGCACTGCATGCGATTTATGAACTGGACGTTCTCGACATCCAGCGCATCAGCAAGCTGCAGAGCTTCTCGCTGATCTACGCGCACATCCAGAATCAAGACGTCCGCCACCCGTCGTTTGCGCTTCTTGGCAACAAGGAGAAGAAGTCTGCGCTGCTGCTTATTCGAGGATCGAAGTCTGTTCAAGATCTGCTGACGGATATTCAAGCGCACCCAGAAGAGATCGGGATGGCGACTGGGAGCGCGCCACGAGAAGAGAAGAGCGGTGGATTTGTCGACGCGTTTGCTCACAACGGGATGCTGAAAGCTGCGATGTGGATCAAAGACCGGATCGTCGGCTCGCTGCGGATTCTTCATGCCGAAGGCTACCAGATCACGCTCGCTGGCCACTCGCTTGGTGCTGGTTGTGCCTCGCTGCTGGCTGTGATGCTCCAGAAAGAGTTTGAGGATCTCCAGTGCTTTGCGTACGCTGTGCCAGCATGTGTGAACCTGCACGTTGCTGAATCGTGTGTGGATTTCGTCCACTCGATCGTGCTCCGCGACGATTTCGTTCCTCGCGCAAAGGCGTCCAACATCCTGAAGCTTGTTGACGAGCTGAAGGGCTTTAAGGGTTGCTGGCGCGAGACTGCGTCGGATGACTTGGTGGCGTTCAAGGACCGCGCGAAGACGCTCTGGCGTCCACGAAAGCGGGAGTGGGCGAAGGAGGAGGCAGACATGCGGAAGGGAAAGCTCCCACCGCAGTTAACCGCAGCAAGCGATGCTAAGCCGCCAATTTCACAGACAGAGGACAAGGCTTCCAGCAAGAAGGATGAGGAGCAGGTGTCGTCGTGGACACTCACGAAAACGAACCTGATTGAGCAGATGGACAAGTCCGTCGTCGGGACGGAAGAAGAACTCGTTTCGGAAGAAGCCCGCGACGAAGAGAAGAGAGTGTACGACGAGCTCGTCACGACGCTGGTGGACGACCCGAAGGAGCTCTTCATCCCCGGCAAGGTCACCCACGTGTACTTTTACAAGGGCATCTACGAGGCTGTCCACGTTGACCGCAGGTGCCCGTCGCTGTCGCACGTCCCCGTGTTCCAGAACATGCTTAGCGACCACTTGGGCCGCAGCTACCTGAGCGCGCTGCGCGTCGTGCGCGACACGAGGCGCATGACCCCAGAGCTGCCCGAGTGGGTGCCATTCAGCACGAAGACGCGCTGCATGTGCTGCGACTCGCCGTTCACGTGGAACTCGACGTCGTCGAGCGAGGCGCAGCAGAAGTACGACCAGCACAACTGCCGCAAGTGCGGCTGGCTGGTCTGCGGCGGCTGCTCGGAGAAGTGGAAGTCGATCCCGGAGTTCGGCATCAATGTGCCCGCGCGCGTCTGCGACCGCTGCTTCTACGAGCTGTAGACAGGCAGCAGGCGTGAGGTCTGAACTGGCGCGAAGCGCTGCTTTATATGATAAAAGCAACTAATGAAGTGCGCTTGTATATGCGTGATGACACGAATCATGAAGCCGGCAGTAGTGTTGTCGGCTTCTGATGTGTCCTGGGACTGGAAATGTGCTCTCGAATGCAGCCATGTCGAAGGACTGTCGTACTTAGTCAAATAGTACAGTAGTGCCGCCTTTGGTTGCATAAAGATGAGCGACAAGCGTTGACAATCATTTTCCCAGCCATTTCCAGACTCACAAGCAACGAGAACGGCAGCAGAGAGGAGGCAAGGAAGATCTGGCGCAAGTGCACACACACATATATATAAGCACGCGTACAGCAATGGCGAAGGGATCGAGCGCACCGCTGATCGTCGTGTACGTGCTCCTCGTGCTCTTCCTGGCGGCGTCCGTGGGGTACGGCTACTACGCGTGGCGCAACTACCGGCACGCGATGGACGCCGCGCTGGAGCGGAGACGCGCGCGCGCTCTCGAGCGCGGCGACCGCATCCCGACAAACGACTACTGGGCCCGAGACGCGCCTGATGCTTATGGGAAAGATCACCGCGACCACCATGGACCAGCGCACAAGTATCACCACTCTGCGTCAGCGTCTGCAACCGTCGGACAGTGCCATCCGATCGCCGCGCCCGTGCACTCTCCAAGCTCAAAGCAGGGAAGCTCACGACAGTCGCCGCGTCCCTGCACAGCAGCTTAGAGAGAGAGAGAGAGCATGAGCATGAGCGCTAGTGAGCAGCACACATGCTGAAAATCTATTTGATAGCGTTTTTCGTTTGTTTGTTTCTGCGTCTGATCCAGATTGCCATGAGGCAACGGATTGGAGCAGCAGCTCGTGTTGGCGGTCAACTCCACCATGTGAGTCGTTGCCATTCCCAGGCAGCTTCGTCGCGTCGGAAGAGCTTCTCTTGGAACGAGCATTTTGGTGTGCTCTTTTGTTGTTCCCGGTAATTATCAGGTTCTTTTTCGGTTGAGAAAAGCAAGAAAAAGGTATCTGGCAGCCTCCGATTGGCTCATAAAGCCCATCTTTATACCAATCAGCTGACGCCAAAAAGCTGCGAATTCACTTCAACCCGCGTTTTGCATCTGTAGCGAACAGTGTGAGGGATAATTCCGATACATCTTCGGCAAAGAAAAAGCGACCATCACTCGGGCAGAGTGGGTCCCCTCGCCTGCTCGCTCTCGCCTGCTGGCCGACCAGCCGCGTGCGTGCGTGGGGGCGATCCGCATTTCGAGAGATCGGCCGCCGCAAGCGCAGACGCACGTGACGCCGCCAGCTTACGAGAAGAAGACCGAGCGCCGCGATGGACAAGTTCGCGCTGGACCGGCTGAAGAATGTCATGGACGAGGCGTACGTTGTGTGTGTGTGTGTATTCCTGTGTGTTCGAGTCGGTGTGGAAAAGGGATAATGACGTGGGGCGGGCGGACAGGACCGTCGTCTTCCTGCTGCTTCTTTTTTCCATCTTCGCTGCGTGAGTGTGTCGTGTGTATGAGATAGTGAGATTCTGTGCATGTTGCCTGCATGAGTTGCTAGCTGTGTGGCTGCGAAGAGGACGCGACATCGCGTTGTGGTGTTGTTACGCTCAAATGCTCGCGAGGCGTTGACGCTTAAGGAGGGGAGTCTGATGAATGATGTGTTTCTGAATGACTGCAGCAAGAGTGCCGTGAAGGCCAAGATGGGCACGGACGTGGAGCGCAAGATGGAGGACGCGCTATCGAACAAGAACTGGGGCGCGTCTAGCACGCTGCTGAACGAGATCGCGCAGCTCACCTACGACTAGTACGTTGATTTGTTCGTGGCAGTGGTATGATCATTGTCGTTATGACTGGAAACTGACTGTTTGTCCATTGCAAACACCGCAGCGAGTCATATAGTGTGGTGATGAAGAAGATCTGGGAAGCTACAGACTCGCACGCGCGTCAGTGGCGAACTGTGTTTAAGGTACTGTGCTGGTTGACTTGCCATCCATACTCACAAAGTGTTTGCTGCACAAAGTTCCTCACGATGATGTTACGCTTTACGCTACTTGTTGTTGCAGGCGCTCAGTCTGCTCGAGCACTTGGTGAAGAACGGCACGGAGCGCGTCGTGGAAAACGCTCGTGACCACATGTTCAAGCTCCGTCAGTTGTCTGACTTTTCGTACCACGACGGCTCTGCTGATAAGGGCGCTGGAGGTATGCGGTATATGGATGCAACGATATCGAACCCATTTACCAAGTGTAAACGAATGGCATGTCGTTTGCCGCTTTTTGAATAGTGCGAGAGAAGGCGAAGCAGATTGTGGACCTTCTGAACGACAACGATCTCATTCGTGAAGAGCGAGAGAAGTCGCGTCGTCTCCGAGACAAGTTCATTGGTATCGGCTCTGGCGCTGGTGCCATGGGCAGCATGGGCTCGAGCGGATACAGCGGCGGTGGCGGTGGTGGCGGCTACAACGGCGGCGGTGGCTACAATGGTGGTGGCGGTGGTGGCTACAGTGGCGGAAACAGCGGCGG